>JAPSES010000219.1:3297267-3317086 GCA_029822895.1 Maxillicosta whitleyi | reverse complement strand
AAGCTATTTAACTCTTTCATACTGTTAGAGAGAGAGATGCCCTGACTGAGGCACTAAAATGTATGCAGATTCTCATTACATAGATGTTATTTGTCCTATTTAGGTTTTTACCACAGGAGAATAATGCACTGTAGAACCAATATGTAGGCTATGCTTTTTTAGTGAAAACAATATGAAAAATGTTTTTATGTTCTTTTAAGTCTACCTTTACTTTAAATATGTGTTTATATTTGTATTTTTGTCCTGTGTGCTGTGTGTGAAATTACTATTTTATTATTGCTGCAGGTCCAAAAATACATTTGACTGTGAACTGAACTACATATAACTGTGCTTATTTTATCTTCACGCAGAGTAAAAAAAGTTTTTGACCCAGAACTATTATCAGGACACTTCACAGCCAGGGAAATTAGAGGTGTCTGCAAACAAACAAACAAACAAACAGAGGTTAATGGTGTCACAGACCATCTGGTGCTTCCTCTCTTGTTCGTATCTGTCGCTCCTCTCCTGCCGCAGCCTGTCCAGCTCCCCCCGCAGCTCCTCGGCCTCCTGTCTTCCTCCTCCCCGGTTCACCAACACCTCCAGCAGCTCCAGGACCCGCACCACTTTGGGCACCACTCCGACCAGAGACTCGCACCCGAAGCGGTCAATGATCCGCTCAAACTCCTGTCCGAGAACCGCAGCGATGTCGTACACATCTACGACGGTGAGCTCGGCCGCGGGCCTTTCCAGCGCCGGCATGACTGTGGTTTCCATGTCTGACCTCTGCTTTATTTACACCTCCAACATTCAACATAGTCCCTGTGCTCTGACACGGAGCAGACGCACATTACCCGCCGAAAAACAGGTTTAATGGAGGCGTGTGTGGACGGGGAGTCCACGTTTGTTGACAGTTTTATAAGTTCCGAGCTACGTTTCTGACGTACGGCCACTTCACAAAGTGGGACTTTTCGCAATCACTAATAAAATACACGTCGACACTCACATAAGAGGTCTTTTAAAGATAAGGTTGGCTAAATTTGATGTTTTTATTGACTATTTCACAAAAAATTAAACATAAAGCTACAAGTTAGAGTAAAAATCCCACATAAATCACACGGTGGCTAATGTTTCAGCCAACTGTGTTTAATTGTGCACTACGTTTGAAAACAACTACAGTTAAAATCAACTTTAAAACAATTATATATATTACACATTCACGTAAGAGTTACGGTTCATTTTTTATCTTCGATGAAAGAACAGTATGTCGGAATGAGTAGTGACATGTACTACAACCCCTGAAGGCAGCAACCGCCATACACGTTTACCTCAAGTCCTACTGCGCATGTTTTGATTTAATCTAAGATCTGCATTACCTTTTGTGTCCATACAACCGTCTAATAATACATGCATGACCAAAACACTGTCAAAACATCACAGCACTACTTTATTTCTATGTTTTAGACAACATGACCAGAAATAATACTCAGACACACTGCCATGTAAAATAAATACAGCCAAAGACCTATATTCAAATTAATATTAAAACGTTAACATATTCTATAGGCGTTGCTTTTATTAAAAAAAATTCAATAATTTCAAGTATAAGATGTGGGGGGAAAAGTAATAAACTTCAGATGTATGGTTTATCTTTAGTATGTTTTGTGTGATTATGGTGATAAAATTCATCTGTAACATCTTTATAAACTCCAAACAAAATGATATGACACAAGAAGACGTTAAATCAAACATTTATTGTTCATTTGTTTAACATTTACACTTCTTACAAGGAGAAACCACCATTATCTTTACTAAAATATATTAATAGATCTGAGTGTATAAAGACATTTCATACAGAGGAAAGGACAGGAAATAAAAAGATGCATTGTAAGACCCTGTAAGAAAAGCTCCCAGAGACAGAGAGGACTTATAGTGTACTCATAGTATACATCAACTAACCCTAAATCTCCATTTTCAGCCTAAATTAAACATTTGATAATTAAGGACGCCTACATCCAATATTTATGTGCAAGCATTAAGTTTTTCTATATATTTTTACATACAATCCAAAAACATTCAACAGATGACTATGGACATGAATTAGACTGTGTGCAGCTCACACTCCTATACAGACTGTGTGTCTTTACAGGTTATTTTAAAATGCATCAGTACAGTACATTTCAAGGCCTCTGAGACAATCTTGCACTGTTGAGAAAATAAGCTGTTTTGCACATGAGAGGAACACTGTCCATCATGAAGGCAAGGTCAGAGGTATGTCAAACTTTTCCAGCAAAACTGGATGCACATGATGTGATTCCCTAATTTTCTTAATTGTGCATCACAACAAGAATACAGTGTATATTAACAAAAATGTGATGTGCGCCATCATAAAGGTCCAAAGTAGTGTGCAAAAAGGACACACAAAGCATTAGCAAGCTAACTACTGAGAAACAGGTCCAATATATGCTGCTGTTGTGCGTTGCATGATGGATTGTACGATAAAAGAAAGTGTTTAATCATCTAAAATCGTAATGATGCGTTAAAAAAAACTACATTTTCACACAGCTTTAAAAGTAAAAACATATTTCCTCAGTGACTAACATTAAAATAAAAAGATTTCCTTTGGGTATGTGTTTTAAGAGTTGCGGCATAGAGACAGCATGTTGTCTACAGGCATCTTTTGATTTGTTTTGGCAAAAAAAAAAAAAGAAAGAAAAGGAAAACAGTGAGGTGCAGGATGACACAGAGGATTGTCAGCATGCAACTGAAAGAAACTGCACATTCACTAAGAGGCGATCGTCATCAGATCAATCCATCCAGAGCCGTCAGCTTCTGATCAGATATTTACTTAAACTGCAACACACAAGGAAAGAGAAGCGGTTAACATAAGACTTGTCAAACTCCTACTCTGCACATTTCCCTCATCTAGGACTTGCCATAGTTTTAGGTGGTATATTGGGTTTCTGGGCCAGCGCAGGTTTCTTCATGAGAGTGGGCTTTGTGGGTTTTGGTGACATGGAGACAGGATGGGTTGCTGAGTAGGTTTCTCCATTCCCCTCTGAAACCTGATCAAGAGGAACCCCTGCCAACACGTAGTGCTTCTTCCTCAACTCGCCCAAACGCAGGCGTTCATTCTCCAGCTGACTTTCTAGTTCCAGCACCTTCACCTGTGAGGCGGAAAATATTCAGGTGGTTACTGATGGAGCCGGTTTCTGTTGTTGTGCTGTAAGTTAGTTTATTTCACCAAACAAACACTGCACCAGTTGAATTTCAAGAGATTCAAATTGTAATAAAGCACCGTCTGATTTGTTTGTATGGTTTTTCACTACTTGCCTGCGACTCCATTTCTTCTTTTTTCAGCTTAATAAGTGACATTCCAGAGAAGTCCATGGTATCTGCACAAGACAGAATTATTAGGATCTCATTTTAATTTTGTACGACCCAGCACAGTAATCCTGTCATACCCACCTTTTTCCTCCAGATGCTCCTGGCCCGTCTTGGTTGAGGCTACCACATTAGCTGCCATCTCATTCACAAGTCGAGACGCCTGCTGCAGCGTTGAGAGCTTCTTACTGTTGCGGTCTGCTTTGACCTGAGAGCATAAGAGGTTTTTCAGTTTGGTGCATGATGATGTCAGAAAAAGTTGCAGCCTTAAAGTGATAATTTTATGAAAATGGAAAATTAAAATTTGTACAATTAACAGTGCACAATTTATTGTATTTAAAAAAAAAAAAAATACAATAAACCATCAGTTTAATAAACAACTTTGTTTTCCTTAAAAATGAGAGATTGTTAGTTTCAGTGTCTTACTTTTGAAGCGGCGACCAGCTGTGCAGTACTAGCAGCAATCTCATGAGAACAGACAATCAACTCCTCATATTTGCCAGTGTGCAGCACCACTTTATCAGCAGACTCCCTGGTGGAAGGTAAAGACACAATAACTCTTCTTTCCACTCACTCATTATGATATTTTACACATAATCTACCAACTATAAACCAGGTTTTTCAAGTATTCAGAGTATCACTACTCCAGACAAGCTGTTATACATTCATGTATACATTTTAATTTGTCTGGCTCAGAAAGCTGGAGAATAAGCTTGTGACTACAGAAGGGTCGCTGGTTCGAGACTTGTTGACTGAAGTGCAATGCACTTATCCCACCCACCCCCACACAGAATTTGTGCCACGGGAGCCCACTGCTCCTTGTCTGCAATGTGTGGTGTGTTCCTGCATATTGAGTTAAATGCAGATGGTCAGTTCCGGTGTGTGTTGCATGTTCATATGTAAACTATATAAAAACAATATAAAGATTCTTCTTCTGCTTCTTTTTTTCTAAATATCATCCATGTACCTAGAAATGTCAAAATGCAACATTAACTATATTCACAAATCTGCTTCAGTCGAACACCATTTTGGACACCCTTAAAATTTTAAATAATTTTACATGTCATAAAATATATTTTTTGTTTTTATAAAGGTGAGGCTACATCCGACAAACAAATGCAATTTGCATTCTTAAGAAAACATAACAAAACAAATTACATTTCTGACTGTTTCAACATCTTATAGCCTGGGTGTGTTTCACTATCTTGCTGAAACATCCAGTTTTGACATTGATAGTACAGAGCACGTGCAGAAGGGAGCATGTGGCTTTGGAGTTCAATGACTTAAGAGTGATTCTTAATTGAATATATTACAAAGGCATGGAGTGTCCAAAAACACCACTGTTTGCACATTGATTGTCATGTACAGTATATTTGTGAACTTACACCATCTCTGTGGCTCCCCATCCCACTGCCTTGGCAGCAGAGATGAGCCCCTCAGTCCAGCGAGAGTTCCTGGCGTAGAACTCCTTAATGGTCGCTGCACCCTTAAAAAGTACAACATCAGTACTGTTAGTGCTACTATGTGGGTTTTTTTTATTTTTTATTTTTATTAATGAAACCAGCTCAGTTTGATCTCAGTGTGAAACAAAGGCTGTTGAAGTAATTTTCCAGTTACGACTTCAAAATTAGCATTGTATGACTCACCCGCCCACCCTCCACAATCTCCTTTTGCAAGTCTGTAGATGCCACAACCAGCATGCGGATAGCCTAACAAAGAGAGATAATAACAAGCAGAAGGCAAAAAGATGCATTTTTTATAAGAAGGTTTATCAACAATACAATGTCTGAAAACAAATATAACTCAAAGCTGTACCTTCATCAGATCTGTGCAGCTGTTCAGGATTCTGTAAGGTAGGGTAACAGTAAGGATAATAATAATATTACATTTTTAATAACTGCATGACACTTGTAATGAAAAATTGTAGCTTTGTATTTATTGTGTCCTCATGCGGCTACATTAACTGATCAGATATTGTATTATACTGATAACAAACCTTTCATTGACCTCCAGTTTCATTCCTGATGTGTCCTTTCGTGCCTGATTCATCATTTCCTAAAAAGAGAAAAAAACAGGACAATCATCAATAGTCACAAGTCAGTGAGTTGCAGATAATAGAATATTACTATAACACATGTGAAACTAATATTGAATATAAGGATCACTTCACACCTCTATTTATGAGACAGACGCGTAGGAGAGGGAGACATTATTTAAAAAAAAGCTGCATGACTCCCACACACAAGGATATATTTATCCTATTGTTTTGTTACAAAGAGTCTGCTTTCAATAAATACTTCCATGGGAAACTAAAATGTAATATAGTTACATGACTTACATCAATTCTACGGACAGCTTCTTCAATAGCAGCTGATGTTGCAGCCATTTCTTTATCAACCAGATCTCCCAACTCATCCTGGCGAATGTCCATACTTTTGGGCCGCAGCTCCTGAACACAATAAGGAAAACAAAAAACACACAGGAGAAGGTTGAAATTCTACATCTAATCACATGTGTAAAAATATAAACGCACCATGTGACACTTGAACTTCTGAATAGCAATAAGTGTTGCACAGTATATTAAATCACACACAGTTGATCAATATGGTACAGATTACTGTCTGTTGAAACATGAGAGTGGCATGTGGCATTCAGGTACATTCATGTGGACACGGAGGGGACACAGGGTTGAAAGAAATCACAACTCCTTATCTCATGTGTCCACCATTGACTTCCAGTAGAGCAACTCATTGTCTTCTCATTGAGTTGACAATATTATCAATTGTGGTCCATGGGATGTTATTCCACTCGCCTTTGAGGGCTACACAGAGCTATGGGACATTAACAGGATCCATTCCGGCAGGAGTTGCAACATTTGTGGCATGGTGGCGATCTGAGGAAATGTGACATTCTGAGGAGTCCTTTTATTGTCCCCAGTATAAGGAGGGTCTAAATACTGTTGATGCTGTTTGAGCAGTTTGTGGACATGTCACAGCTGTGCTGTGGATGGAATCACTGGACCACTGGGCGAGTCATCACTTGCAGAGATGGGCAGAACATTTGTTTACAAGTCAAGAGAATGAACCATGTTTTACAATTATACAACATCATGAGCTCATTTTGGGCCATGCTTTTCTAGTTGCACAAATACTGCACATGGTGCGTTTATATTTTTGCTCAGTATAGATTCTAGCAGCGATACGACTCCTTTCCTCCAAAACTAGATTAAACTAGATATAAGAAGTTCAGAAACTTCAGTAACCTCTTACATCCATTGATAGAGTCAAAGCAAAAACAACAATAACAACAAAAGAAAAGAGATTTATTTAGTATTTCCTCTTATAGAAACGTTCACTGACCTGGCCCAAGTGCAGGATCTTTTGAACAATGACCCGAATGGAAGCTGGGTCTGCCTTCTGGAGGGTGATCTTGTTCTTCAGATCCTTTAAGAACTGCAGACTCTCGGTGGCACAGCTTCTGCAGTTCTCTGTCAGTTCTACAGGGTGTAAATGACCAGCGATCTGTCACAAAAACTGCTATCTTATATTGTCGTATGTATAAACGCAATTCTAAAATGCTTCTTTTACAGAGTTTAAACAAAAAAATATGTGTAATAATAGATGTGCCTTATGGCTGTATAGACTCTCCAATGTTTGTTAAAATGAGTTTGAGAATAATATAATCATAGAGGGAATGTTGTTCTTACTATCTGCATGGTCGGTGGGGGCCATGTGTGCCGTTGCACTGCCGTTAACAATTGTATCGGCAGCCAAGTGGGAGAACTGGGTCAGAGCCCTCAGCAGCATGCCAGCATCTGGATACAAGAGCAGATCTTATGAGCTGTAGGCCAAATTCACAAACAACAGAACCAGGCAAACAGCATCTTGAAGGCAGCACAGTGCCATATCAGGGCTGGAAAAACATACCGTTCATATTTGTCAAATATTCTGCATGGCCTTTTTTTAGTTTGTCGATGGAAGTCAGCGTGGACTCAGCCCGACTCACGAGGTAATCTGTGTTTGGATCACAGATGATAAATTAGACTGAAAGAGGAAACTCACCATCATTCAGCTTTGGCATTTAGGTTTTACAAGAATTATACAATGTCATGAATGAACCCAGTTATTTGGGAAATTGTCAAACAGATGAGTCTGACCTGGAGAGCTGGTGCATCGTATGTGGAGGGGATCATCAAGCTTAGCTACAGCATCTTGGATGATATTCTCAGCCTCTGTGACGGTTCCCTGCAACAAAGCAAACTGCTCCTCCAAAAGCTTCTGTTTCAGCAAATCCTCCTGACTTGCCTACATGTAAACAGCACAAAGAAAAGAATATAACACAAAATACAATCCAACAGTAAAAAATATCTATTTACATGCTCCATGAATTCACATTTTGCATTGGAACATTTGACATATCACGTCAGATGGTGCTGCATATTCATGGGCTTTATATTCACAGTTACACACTGATTTAAACATATCACAAATACAGGTTCAGTGTAAAAAATGCGAGTTAACGTCTAGTAGACAGAAAAAAGCTGCTTGAAAGGAGCTGAGAAATTAAACTTTAATTTCTTAAAATGTCTTTTTTGCTCAGTAGCTGGATATTCATGTGCCATTTCATCAATAAAAGCATGTTTGGGGTAAAATAATTTCATATTTTTGTTAAATTGGCACAGACTACTGTTTAGAGTGTATATGAGCAGTGTAACTATCAAAGCTGAAATACATGTGGCTTGTATAACCAATGTGCACACTTCAATGTACTTATTTAATGCAAGTCATATTATCATTGCTACAACATTATCACATATGTCAGATTTTCCTCATACAACACATGAAAATCTATAGTGTCTATCATCCATTTATGGTCAACACACATCAATGATATCTATATAGTGTATCTAATTTTACAAAGATTACAGTCACGCTGAGACCTCTTACCACTGAGGTTCCAGGTATAAGGGACAGATCTGCCTATGATCCATTTTTTAAATATTGAACACCGGTATCTTTTATAAAGCTCTGTTAGAGCAGAAGAGTTGCTGAGCATGCATATTTAAAAAAAAAAAAAAACACAATGATGCTTCTTGCTGACATTTATGCTGACCATATTGCAGCTACAGACCTCCTTAAGGATTATTTTAGACCAAGATGATCTTAAACGGCTTCAAACCAAATACCATGAAGCCCTGTTTGAGTATCATTTTACTGAAAAGTGAATGCACCACATCAGTTAATTTTCACAGAATTCTTCAGGATCTTCTCGATTTCAAGATGTTAATAGTGTTAGAATATCTGTTGTCATGTAAAATATACAATCTGTACACATGTACCACTGGGAAGAACCAGAAATTGTATGTTTTTGATTTCAATCACTGGCGCTATTCTTCAAGGAGACTGGTGCTGAATTCAACTAAATGTAACATGTTGGGCTGAGACTACATGCACACTGCTCCACTGGGCTCCGCTGTCCCCACTGACCTTGTCCTGCAGTTTGCCCTGCAGCTCGCCAAGCTCCCTGCTGTTTCTCTCTCGCTCCTGCTGAAGTGATGACTGCTGCACCTGCGCAGCCTGCCGCAAAGACGACAGCTCCGCCTCCTTCTCACTCACAGATCGCATCAGACGTTCCTTCTCTGCCTGCAGAGCTGTCATTGAGCTGTTCATTTGCACTGATGTCTGAAACGGACAAACAGGAAACAAGGGAAGCCAGAAAACACAGATGGTTGAGAATGACTGAAGGAAGTCTGTCCAGTAATGTGTGACGAGCCTCCATACTCAGAATAACTCTACATACTAAATCAAAATGAATGAACTAAACATCATCTGGGTCTTTACTGCATTCTCACTTTGCGTGTGTACACTCACTTGTTCGCTGCTCTGTAGTGTCCCCTTGATGCGTGAAATTTCAGCCAACTTCTCTTCCAGCTCTCTCCTTAGCTTTTCCATCTCAAACTTCTGCTCTTCTAGCTACAATAACAAGAAACAGAATTACTCACATTCACTGACACTGCACTACAACCTAGCAACCTCTAATATTATCTTTTACACAATAAGTTGTGTAAATCTTGTATAAATAAGCACCAACATGGAATGAGAAGGATCTTCAGACATGAGTGTGTGGATTGTGCTGCTAGGATTCTTACAATCAAAATAAGAATAAAAATATAGTAGTGCATGATCTGGTGACATAAGACTTCACTCTTCTTAGTTTAGTGACATACAGTATATTTATGTCACTTAATTTTAATGAAATAGTTGCAACTAACATTAATAACTTTATATATATATATTTTTTATGCAGATACAGTACATTGCAGCTTTAACCTATAAAACCCAAACATCCACTGTTGTCCAAAAGCATCTACTGATCTAAAATATTTAAGAACTATTGAACCATTAATCTTATCAGTACAAATAAATAACTGGTTTAAATGGCACTTTGTGATCTTTTCATGGTCATTAGATGTGACTCATTTGGATGTTCAGAGGCTCCTCAGTGAACTTGGAAACACTGTCATTTTCTACCAACATTGATTCACCAGTAAAACCCATGGAATTTGATAAATGACATTGGACGGAGACACTTGGTTTGTGTTCAGTTAGTGATGAATTTTACTGAAAAAGACACTATCTTCAGTTTTCACTGTTTCTGACAAAATAACCTTTGAATTCACCCTGAGATTTTATGAACATCTATATGATGAAATTAAATATAGAAAAATACCAGATTTTCACTAAACAAATGGAAAATAAAGAGGATAACATAAAAATAAATGTGATGCATCACTTAACCCTTGTGTATTCCTTGTATATATATATATATATATATATACATATATATATATAATAAAGAGTAAACATAGAGAAAAAATGCTTTCTGAATTGCCACAAAAGTCTGTATAGTAGAGAGAGTTGGTGTTGCAGGAAAAAGATGTGACATTGTAATGTGTAACCTGCTGCAGAGGGATTTAAAAATCTAAAAACAAACATTTTCCATAAAACATGCAAAGGACAAGATGTTGTGTTTGAAAAATGTCCACAATGTGGGGGCACAGTAAGGTGTCCTCTGCTCTTCCAAACAGAAAATGAACACACCTGCCCCTAAGCAGAATGTCACGCCACTGATTCAGAAAAAAAACTGCTTGCTATCTTGAAATATGTGAAACAGGCACCGCTTGCATAGTTCAGAATCTTCTTAGCTGCAATGTAGAAGGACTGTTGTGTTGAAAAAAAAATTCTTAAAAACAAACTCAGAACCAACCAACCTTCATGTCAGCTTCTTGTTTAATCCGATCCACTTCGAATGACAGCTGCTGTTTGGTCCTCTCTACTTCATCCTGGGTCTGCTGTGTTGCTGACAGCATCTTCACAGTGTCTGCACTCTGTCAGCACATTAACACCTTTAATGTTACCACACACACCGAGCTGCTGACATCTAATTCAAAACAAACACATCTGCATTGGACTGTGGTCTGTCTGTACCTTCCGCAGTAGCTCTGCATGGCTGGCCACCAGCTCTGTGTGCTTTTCTTTCAGCTTATTGTACCGCTGCTCAGTGGCTTGGGCTCTTTCTGCACAAAGAAGTGAGCATTATTTCATGGACCGCATTGATCATAATGACCTCATATGTGTGAACTTCATGTCTTACTTTCTGCCTCAATAAACGTTGTCTGTAAGCTCTCATATTCTGCGTTTCGGCGCCGTGTGGCTTCCAGTTCCATGCGCAGCTGCTCATTTTCTACAAGAGCTCGCTGTTTCTGTGCCCTCTGTTCTTCTAGCTCCGCCTCCAAACTATTAATCTGGGACTTCAGTTGTGTGATATAGCGTTGGGCCTTTAAGAGATGAAAACAATAATCTGCTTTTTAAGGACAGAATGAGTACAATGATCAAATTTTCCTTCATAAAAACACCATTTGCAGGCAGCAATGTTTGTGTGACCTAAACAAATCTCTACTGAACATCCTTTCTTTTTCTGAGGCTACTTGCCACATTCCACATGTCGAGAGAAGCATTTGCATCCACCCAACATATGACCCAGATAGTTTAGCACATACACAGTCCTCCTGCATTGATCCAAAAAGAAGCGAAATCTCAAACAACAGCTTACTGCTCCTTACCTCTGCTTTGACTCTCTCTAGCTCTGCTCTCAACAACTCAAGATCACGCTTCAGGCTTTCAATCTGGAGATCCCTACCAAACACAAATAGCATTGTCACTGCATGCAGACATAAACAAAAACTGGAACCCAGCAGTCTGTTTAAAGCCCCCAGGTTACAATGGGAAACAGACTCACCTGTCATCAAAGCCTCCATTTGGGGGTCCAAATGTCTGATCAAATATATCCATTTGCTGAGAAAAAGTGAAAAATTCAGATGTTTCAACATAAAAATGATCATTGTTACTCTACTGCTGAATGTAAGTGAGTGAATTTACTCTTTCTGGGATGTACCTGTGGCTGTGCTTGTACGCTGGGTGTAGAGACATCGCTGACCTCAATGAGAGGCTCTGGGTCGTCATCGTCATCATCTTGTTGTTCTGGTTCATCCTCATCGGGAATAACCACCACTGGTTTCACATGTTTAGCCAGTGAGGCTGCATGCAGGAAGTTAGGTGGAGACTGGCAAAAAGACAAGAAACAAAGTATAACTTAAACCTGTAATAGCGTGTCCTCTGAAGGGAAACCCAGATGTAATGTCTTCCTTTTGTCAATAAGCCTTTTACCCACTTTAAAGATATCAAATTATCAGTAACAGTATTAGGCTGAAGATGACATTCAAGATGGATATGACTCAGCATAGATATCATCCCACCTCCCCCCATCACTCTGTGTTCTTACATCAGGCAGCTTGGGAATCTGGATCAGTCTCTTGAAGTAGAGCATATCTCTGGCTTTATTGAAGAACGTCTTAAGGCTGTGGGACAAATGAGAACAAACTGTTACTCATGTAACATTAATGTACAAAATTCTCCTCATATCTTATATCTATCATGCATAATTGTACAATATTGTCCATCGTGGTCATAAATGGCTTTCATATGACTCACTGAAGTGTTATAACTGAAAAGACTCATGAACCAAGACATACTGTACATCTGTAGAGCCACATTTTAATCTAATGCACCATCAACCCAGACGATTCTTTTCTTTAAACATATTTTGTTAAGTTTGAACACACTAGTACACACTAATAAAGTGTGGGAAATGGGGAGCAGCAGATTTGCATGGGTAATGTGGTGAATGGGTGAGGCAGTATTATGTTGCACACTTCCGTTGGTGAAATAATGGTCCTGTCCCCCTTTGATGTATGAAGCCTGAGGCCTCAGATGACCTACCTGTGGAACTGGTCATGGAAACGATCACGGTGTCCTTGTAAGGTGTCAGCGGGGAGACCTGAAATTCACAACACATATAAAATGCGATCTATTAGCAGCTATTAGCTTTACTTGATGAATGTATAGAACTTGGCACTTTTTTGACATTGAACAAATGCAGTAGGTGATATTTTACATATAATAGTCATTGTTCTTACAGGCATGAAGTTTGAATAACAGTTTGACAGTGAAGTGGTAGAGGTGGCTACAGTCTTGGATAACTTGGATGAGTGGAGCCAAGCGGCACTGGCCAGATGTGAGAGTAGAGATGGCAATGGATGTGTTGAGCTGACGGAGTACTGAAAAAGATATCAGAGACAGGGACAAAGAAGTCATATTACTACAAGAAATAGCCTTAATCAATTAACAGAGACTCAATTATGGAGGTTTAGATTAGATAGATTAGATAAACTTGCATTTCTGCAAAGACCCTGATGAGAACCATGTGCAAAACATGGGTAAGTAAAATATACATCCCAGTGAGGCAGCTTCTATTGCAGAGTTAGCTTTCACATTTGTTCTCTTGTTACTTGGGCACAAATTCAACAGGTGAAGGAGTGATAGGATAGACTTTGCACAAAATACTAAACATTTCTAAGACAAGATAGGTAAATACACCTATAAATGTTTAGATAATGTGATGCAAGACCACAAATGAGCCATTAGTGTAAATATTCAAGTGTCATATACAATATAAGCATTAGCACAAGTACATATCCAAGGTACAAACTGGTTAATGTTGTCACAGAGTGCAGTTGGAAAATGTGTTTATGGAGTTCAGATGTGATCCTGACACTCCTCCCTGCCCGCAAGGAATACAGCATGACACTGTAAATAAAGGAAACTGGCTTAATGTCCTCTAATTGCAGGCATTTCCTCACCATTTAAAACAAATTAAAAGCACAAATAGCTGGGCATGATGTACAGCTTCTAGGCCAAGTGACTGAAATCTACTGCAGGAAAAAACAGTAAACCTCTCTTGATTGGTGCTCGGCCTTTTGTGCATAAATAGATAATGTCAGCAGGCCTCAGCCCTCTACTGTGCAGCTCAGGTTTCCCTTCCTTAGACGAGTAGGGCAGAGGAAAGGTGGGAGTTTTTTTTACCTGTCTCAGCGAGCCTCAGTTCTGTGTCCATGTAATCGAACACCTCAACTGTGAGCTGGAATCTGCAGGAGAGAAGTTGATACCTTTGTTAGAAAGAATAGAGGCCACACAGACCAGTAGCAAACCTTGTCCATTTATTATATAAATTTAAAAGCTTAGTCTTTGCATTTTGGAAACATACACGTTATTGATGTCTGTCCCAGCAGTGCGCTCCAGGACCTCATCTGTGGCCTCCAGGTTTGGTGGGATGTCCATGTGCTGTATTTAAGTACATTATTACAGGTTTAATAACCGATTTCATCTTGGTGTCACAATATGAAGTGACATATAATGCCCTTACCTTCACATGAAACTCCATTTTTGTACAGAGCAGCTTAGTGTAGAGAGCAACCAATTGGCCATATTTGTCATGAAGGTGGGCCTGCAAACCACAAAAAAGTCATATATATAGCAGCTATTTTGGACTTTAAAAAACATCAAACCATAAAAATGAGAGTTTCTATTGTATTATCTTAAAGGTGTGATATAAATATAAGTCGTGCATGCTTGTATGATTATGGGGCATTTGTACTGGAGTACATTTCGTGCAGGGGGCCGGTTATTTGTTGATGTTAGCCAACTCCATTCCTATGCTAACAGAACCTACTGGTTCTACTGTAGCAAAACAGAGGAGAGCCACTGGAGAAGTTGGGAGTGAGAGTAAAAAAACAACAACAGCAGCCCTCATAGAAAACACTGTACAAGCCCTTATGGATATAGTCAAACAGTTGTTACCTTAGAAATACAGTTAGGCAAACTTAAATGAGAAACCAACTCCCAAACTTCACAAAAGTACATCAGCATATGCAGTTTTTCCATATTAAACCATTAGAATATTTCTGTAAAGCGGACTCAAGATAAAATGTAAAATGAAACATGACTCACCCATAGCTTCCCAATTTCAACTAGACTACTGTGATGTCTCATACAGTCTTGTAAAACCTATGAAGAATACCATAATCAGAAAAAACAAATACATTTTGCCATAAAACCTCTTGAACATATACAATAATTAGATGCAGTGACAGAGGACATACATTACGGTGTCCATCTCGCAGGACTTTGTGTAGGACATGGCAGAACTTCCAGCTGAGGATGGAGCTGCTGGCCAGAGGAAAGCCCAGAGCGTAGGACCAGAAGGTGTACGCCCCCTTTTCTCTGTGAGTTCCCAGGATAATTCCTGTTATAGTCGTTAAGGAAGCATAAAGTATCACAAGAGTGTGAATTAACCCACAAGACTTGAGTATATCATATTGGAGAAGCAGCTCCACTTTTATATCAAAACAGGAAATGCACTATCACTCACAGAATCATTGGACCATAATGCTGTTTATCTATTAACAAAAGAATGTTGTACCAGACTGGGATTGATATTAAAGGATACGTCGTGCATGCTTCTCCTTCACAGGGGTCTCAGTGGAGTTGATGGCCTTGCTGATGCTGCTCAGCTAGAGGAAAGGAAAGCAAAGGAGATACTCAAAAACTCTGAGTAAAAAAAGACAAGTAAAGACCTCTGTGACTTTGACTCATTGTGCAGGCTTTGCTTTCATGCTCCACCCACATAAGCAGTTGTAGAGCTTACAATACCTGAAACAACAAATGCACAAGTCATGAGAAGCTAAATAAAGACCAGGAGTCAAACAAATGATAACAGGCTGCGCTGCAATGGCAGGAATGAGTCAGATAACAATGACTCTGCACTGTGTATACACAGTGTTGTACAGATGGACTTTCAGCTCTCACCTTATGCTTAGCCTGTCCAGAAACAGCCTGTGACTAATTCTGAATGAACTAATAATTATATTTTTACAAAATTGAATGAAATCAGTCCTAAATCTGGTCTGCCATTAAGTTTGACCCAACAGAAATGGAGCATAGTGATAATAAAACAAGTACATTCCCTTTATTTTTGTGCTTCTATTATCTTGATTGAAATATACATCAGTTTCCTTTTACAGTTTTTCATTGATAATAATTAAGTGCAGGAAATTAACAAAGACACACAATTACAGGACAGAACAAATTCCCTTACAACCTGCTTGGCAGGTAAAACAAGAGTCACTAAGCGTGCCAAATCCAAGAAAACTTACAGTACATAACAGCCACCAAAAACACAATCTCTGTTGAAAATGGAGACTTAAACTGGTTTCATTATGGTGACCTCACTTTTGTGCTAATAAAACTACAACTTTGACTCTAGGGAAGCTCATTTGCATCCTCCAGTTGCTGACAATGCACTGTACTTTGAAAAAAAAAATAAAAAATCTGCAAATCAGTGTGGTATGTCTTTGAATATATATGAAGAATATTGTATGGTCAAAGTATTGGCAGGCAGTTCCGAGGATTTCCATTTACATCCCAAGGATGAACAATACAAACTACAAAAAATGACATTGGCAGCTTTTGTGCTTGTGCACATGTATTGTGTGTTGGCAAACAAAACACAATAAGCCTTCAATCAGAAGAACATTTTTCCACATCACGATATCAAAACAGCCCAGACACTCAAAAAATCATTATGGAATGCAGAATGATTTGAAGGATCTCAAATTCTACAGCATAATAATTTGATTTTTATTTTGCTTCTCCTCCTTGTCAACTCTGTTCAGATTATCTAATAAAAAGTCCTGCTGCAGTACCAGACTGACAGCCGAGGATAACAGAACAACCGTCCCTGATAAAATTAAACACGTTTGACCGTGATGTAGTCTTCTGGGGTCAAACAAGAGAGTTTTAAATAATTCACATGATTACATAATGAAAGCACAATGCAAAATTATCCTGGACTACTGTGACTTAATCTCTAAATAAGGCTTTAAAACTACAAGGCGTGTGTCAATGTTGATGTCACTTACATTTTACATGAGGAAAATGAGAAAGTAGAATTATTCTGCTCTGTATGTGAACAAACACAAGTGCATCCGCTTATGATGTGGTTAGTACGGTAACTGTGTGATGTTCAAGAGCCAGCCTTATCTTTACAGTGTTACATAAGCAACTAATCCAACACAGAAATAAAGCATTAATGCTGCTATGATTTCAATCCCCTCATTTTTTTAATCAGTTTTTCCTACATTGTTACTGGCTCCATAAACATGAACCGATATGGAACCAATATGCACCCTCATAGGTTGACTGGTTTCAGCAGTTTCATCAGTACAAATCCCCATTACATTTTTGTTTAAAACATAATTATATGTCAGTGGCCGAGGTTCTAATCCCACAAACCCAATAAAAGCCTCTTTAATACACTAGAAACCCAGGAGTTGCCACCCAACCCAATTTCACACACACAACCACCAAAACATACATGGCCACACAACAAAGCACAGAGGGGCTACTGTGGGTGAAAACTGGCTTTGAGAGAGGGGTGTACTGGTTAATAGGAGACTCCCCCCACCTCCTTCTGACGCAAATGAACTGCTAGTTGCTCGTTTACACAGGGCAAGTGCAGTGGGTTAGCACGGAGGCCCGTGTGACAATGAGGGGTTTGTTGGGGGAGGAAGGCCGACAGCTGGGACAGAAGATTGGGTTGGACGGGGGCCGCGCTCTGGCACACAGAGCCTGGCACAGAGGCCTCAACAGATGGCCGCTGAGCAGCGAGGCTGCAGGGAGACTCTCATAGTACATTCAGAGTAGCTGTCAGTCAGACAGCAGCGAGATAAAGCGACAGAATGGAGGAGGACATTGAATGCACCACAGACACTACATGTTTACTGTAAAGATCAACACGTGCACTCCTGCTGTCATTACATTGTACTTAGTGCTGAATACTTTCACTAAACATTTATATCATGGTATTTTTGTAGATTCTAGCAGTTTCTCACTATATAAATGTGATTTTTTTTTGTTTCTTTGTCTGTGCCTTTATAAAGGGTTTTGACGTCTTATGCCATCAAGAGTGCACACACTAAAAACATTTCAATGTTATCAAGGTGTTGCTTCAGCTTACACCTTTTCACCCATGTTTAATACAGAAATCCAAACTATATGTATGCATTTATCATGTTATTAAATTGACAAATAAATGACTAACTAACAAAGAGAGAATACATTTTGTCCCCACAAATTATATAACATACTGTATGATGGAGTCAGTGTGCAGGTAAAACTTGCAGAATTTTTATTACACACAAAATGAAGCAAGAAAACATCTCAAAAAATAAACAATATATAAACAAAAAGTTTAACATTGCATTGTAAAATATTCAATATTATCAGATTCTCCCAAAATATAAAAACAATATTACAGAATTTACTTGTGATGGAATAAGTGTTGTTTTAGCTATAACACTACATGAAAAGTCCAAAGTTACCAAAACTAAAACTGCTACACTGGCCCATTTGGTCAATCACCCAGCTCTACATGCACAGGGACATTTTTAGAGATGATAGCCAGTTTTAGTGTCACCTTTTTAAAATACCCAGTACACCTATTCTTGCATGTCCTTGCTCAAGGCCACTAGAGCAATAATGGACATCAGGTGCATGAGGATGATAACTAGGCTCTATAACTAAAGAAACATGTAACTACTACTTTACTAGTATCATTTGTAAAGCTCTGCTACGACAGACTACAGCATCAGTTTCGACCTACACACACTCACACAAAAATACCCTGAACACCACGGTCAAAGGTGAGTCAGATGAAATCCACATTTTTTATACTAACAGAGAAATGTCGTCCAAGGGCTCCAGACATGCTGACACCGTCGACTACGTGGTTGTATGAACGGTAAGCCCTGCATCTGGTTCAAGCGTCAGTCTAATCCCCTGACCAGCAGAGAGGAGAAGTGAGAGGGAGGGAAAGCCCACTCTAATCCCAGGGCCTGCCATAAGGTCTGCTGCCAGCTAGCATTACTGTAGATACACACTCAGTGTACACCATCTACAGTCCATCACATCTCTAACCATGAGGTGTTCCTGCTTACCTTGTCATCCCTGTTCTTCAGCAGCGTGTCCATGTGCTTAGACATATTGCCCTGACAGAATAGGCACAGCTAAAAACACACGTGCCTGAACCTCTCCACACTGTACATAAAACACCAAGGCTGCAGTACTTATTGCAGGTCCTTATCAGCTTAATTCAACACCACTGCTGGGGATCGTGCTCACAAGGTCACTCACAAACTTCACAATAGCCAACACCTATCAACTGAGCTTAACTACAGGTAGCAATACCAACATAAAAACAGTGAAAGTGTCACACGAGCTTTTGAGGACAAGCACAGTGGAGGTTAAGTTCACCATTTAGACTCAACACTTTGATTTCCAATGTGTCTCCCAGCTTTTTTGCATAAATGTCCATTCTAGAATCTAGTGTAAAATCATTTTATTTGTTTTTAAGTCCCTCTGGGGTCTTGCACCACCCTACCCCTCTGAGCTCCTTAACATATACATCGCCTCGTTCTCTAAGATCAGTTGATCAGCTGCTCTTGATCGTGCTGAGAGTAACCTGTAAACTCCGAGGGGAATCGGGCCTCAGCTGCTGCTGGTCCCAACCTGCCTGTGTATATCAGACAGGCCTCCTCCTTACCTGTTTTTAAGTATCCTCTTAAACCCCACCTGTTCCCCTTGGCTTTTTAACACTCTTGCAATGTTGACATTTTGTTTCTGTTTTCATATTTTAACTTGTTCTTTATTTGATTTTACTATTTCTTAATGTTATTATTAATTTTATGTATTGTGCTTTTAGTCTTCTGTACAGCACCTTGACTTTTGTACTATGCTTTTATTGTTTTATAAGATTATTTCATGGGCTTGACTACTCTTCACTTGTCCTTCTGCTCATTTGTTCCTTTTCTGATTAAACTAGCACAGCTTCTCCCACATCAACACGGGCAATAACTCTAACACAAGCACATGCTGAAACCAACAACATAACTTTTTTTGCTGACAGGACATGGGGCACAGTGATACATACTGAATATACACTAATA
>JAPSES010000219.1:3268938-3280757 GCA_029822895.1 Maxillicosta whitleyi | reverse complement strand
GGGGGGTTAACAGGTTTGCAAATTTGTTGTATAATTTGTTTGTTATCATTATTATTATTATTATTATACTGTGTCTGTGTGGTTCTTTATGTACAAGTACATGTTTATGTAAATGTAGAATTGGAAAAAAAAAAGAAAAAGCAGAATGTCCTTTAGGTGTCCATTGTGGTAAATGATGCTCACCAGGATACATTTGACCTCCTGACTCTCTGAACCGCTGTTCCACACTACTGTGCTCATACAAAGCCACAATGAGCTTGGCCGGCAGCCCGGTCAGTTTCAGGTGGACTTCGCTGCTCAGCTGATTAGCCAATAAGGTGTTCTCTGTGGCTGAGCGTTGGAACTGTAGTTTCAGCTTTGATAAAAATGTTTCCCCCCTGGCCCGTGCTGCTTCCTGAACAGGATCAGAACAGAGAAGATTAAAAAAACCCTGAAATATATCAAACTAATCACATACATGAATGTTGTTTAATATTTGGGAGTATGTAAATAGTGACCTCAAGGTTTGGATCCTTCAGCCATGCATCTCCAAGAGCCAAGCAGAACCTAAGGGACTGGGTTTTCTCATAACCTACAGAGCAGACAAAACACTAAAAAATTACTGTGTACACTGTGTGAAAATTTCATACCGCTCTCACAGTTAAAAGGTTAAAACCTTTTCGCTTGTTTTCAAAGAGCAGGCCAATATTGTTGAGGTAACAGTCTTGATGTTTAAGATGGTATCCACTGAACTGTTTCACACAGAACTAGATGGTACTTTACCATTTTTTCCCCCAAAAACTGTGACTTTCTTCATCTCCTTAAATAACATTTCTATTTCCAGTAAGCATGTGTAAGACATCACATATTTCCAGTGGGGTTCAAAAATAATTTACACATATTCTACAACTTCAAGGCTTATACAGAACAGGTGGGACTCTACCGCTCTATGCAGACTGACTTTGTGGGAATGAATAAGTATGTTCATGTTCTAAATCACTCTTTTAATGTGCGTGCTCAAATAATTTCTTTTCAAGGAGTTAAATTGAATATTTGACTCTTGACCTGGTGGCAGCTCCTGGGTGATCTTGTGGGCCGTGGCAGCAGCCCACTCTGGGCTCTGGATGCAGTGGATGTACTTCATCATAGTCTTGGCTACTTTGAAAGTCTCATTATTGTAGCCATGGCCCTGGCCCTTTTTCCTCTGCTCCAAGATTAGTGGCTTCAGCTTCTTCTCAAACACATGGTTTGCAGCAGACATGTATAACTTGTCAAGACAAACCTGGAAAAAGATCCAAGAAGTTGTAACTAACTTGTGTGATGATGACACATGAATGATAAATACACATCTGTGTGAGGCTACTTTGTGGATTGGTGTGTTGTACCTTCATCAGTTTACTGATCAGAAGAAGAGTAGGGAATGTCTCCTCACTGAGCTCAGGAGCTAAACACAGACAAAAGAGAGATTCAACATTAGTTTTAAATCAATGCAATTACATAAATCAAAAGTTTATCAAATTAATAGACAACTAATGGATCATTTGATGCAATTCTACTCTAAATTGATGTCAACTAGTGTGACACAATTTTTTTTTTTTACTAAACTTGTTTTTGGTTACATAGGTATCATAATATGCTGTAGATAAAGGTTTTGCTTTTCAACAAGTATTGTAGATTCGCCGTTTCATGATGTCAGCCGCACAGGGGGTAACATCTTGAGATAGGACTATATCACAAGTTAATCTGTGATTCTCAACCACAGTAAAGCATCATTAAAGTAACAAAACTCCTGCAACTCACAGATAATCCTCCAGTAATGTTTGGTCTGCATTAGCAGATGGAAAGGCAGTCTGCTCTTGGACAGCTGGTTTGGCAGCAGGTTGTTTTCCAGTAGATATGTGTTCTCTACATCAGACGGAGCAGAGACTCGCTTGTAGGACTTCAAATGCTGAAGGAGGCCCATTGCCTGTTATTGAAAAAACACTGGCTGGTAGTCTGCAGGAAACACTTAGAGGAAAAGGACTTTCTGGGTTTGAAATGTAGACTTGTTTTACCTGACTAATAGAAAAGGCTGTCACATTCTCATCAGCAGCCTGCATGATCTTCAGCACGACTTCAATCCTCTCATAGTTGTAGGGGCTTAGCTGTTTGGTGAGGATATTTTTCACAAAGTTGGTTGAACATCTAAAATTCTGACAATTAATGTATAAAAGACTCAATAATAATAATATAAATATAAAAAAATAACAGTGCTGAAAAATCAGTAACAGAGACCTTGAATATGGCAGCACAGAGACTGTTGGTGAGGTCGCTGGTGCTTTTTAACATAGGGATGATTTGAAGGACTCGCTCCAGTGCATCTGCGTGACTCAGCGGCTGCGTCTCTTCCTGTTCAGTGCCCAGGTACACTGCTGCATCTCCGCAATCCTCATCTTCTTGAAGAAGCAGTAAAGTGGTGATGTACTGGTTGATCACACCATCATGGTCAAGACCATATGTGCTGCAGATGGAAGAACATCTGGATTATTACCACAAAAATTAAAAAAAAAAAAATTAAAAAATCACACCGGATACAGAAACAAGCACTGTCTGAAGTTTAATTAGACTATCGGTAGATCTGCCATACAGTGTAGTAGATAAAAATGTAAGGCTTTAACTTTTGTTTGTCTATTAGTGGTATACATTTGATGCCTTACATCTAATTGTGACATGGTCTAGTTTTGTTGCAAAATTGTGTTAATTTATAATTTATTAATTTCTTTTTGAAATATTTTACATTTTTAAAAAGCTGTTTATGTGCAAACACGCATCCAGAAGGACACAAAGACTATACAAAGTTGAAACATAGATCCACTAATATGAAAAAAATATTGTGATGGAAAAAAAAAAGACCAAATCTACTAGACATGTATTGAAATATTTACGTGAGTGTTCAACTATCAAAATTCAATCCAACGTTCTAAAAAAAAAATGACCCTTAACTTTTATGGTGAGATCAGTTAACTATAACCGGATTTGTTCTGTAAAAAAAAAATCATGTTTAGTAGATATGTTCAGCTTGTATTTTAAGGAATGCAATGGCAGATTTACAAAGCATCCCCTGTGCCACATTTAAGGCTTGTGTCATCATTTGCACCTGCTACATTAATAGTAGAAAGAACAGCTGACCTGCAGTACTGGAGGATGAGATCTGCAGTTATCCCCCTGTTCTTCACCAGAATGGGGACCAAACTCTTCTTCATCTCTGGTTCCTGTCGGAACACTGGCTGCATCGAAATCTAAAGCAGATCAGATATTTTAATTTAAAGTCACAACCAAAAGAGATTATGAGAATGTTTTATGATCAACATACCTCTAGTTTGCTGAGTTTGATGCCCCACTCAGCATCAGTTATGACAGAGAGGAACTTCTCTTGCTCCTCAGACTCATTATATATGCAGCAGAGATCAGCGCCGATCTTAGCCACTGCCTAAAATAACATTGATTATTCTTGTTAAAAATAGCAGAAATAAGATTTGCATGTTATATAAATACGTAAGTGTGTCTTGGAAAACTGTCTTGTATAGTTTTGAGATCACTAAAGGTAGTATATACAACTTTAATCTGAGCACAGCCAATAATAGTCAGTTCATTGGGTAAAAAGAAATAGTCAAAGTCTTAATTCTATGGACAGGTCAACCTTAAACATCCCCTTAATCTACCCAGGCTCTACATTTTAGGGGAAAATATTCCTCCAATTTCCATTTATCATAAACAAACAATAAACATTAAACAAGATCAGTGATGAAATTACCTACCAAAATTTTGTCATAGTTTTGCCAGGTGTTGTCAATAACCTTCCACAGTATCTTAAACACCTCTGCTTTGGAGAGGAGCGTGCAGAGGCCGATAGCCAAATCACAATCAACCACCCTCCAGTTGAAAACCTGCAGCCCATTCAGAAGGAAATAAGTTTTTGAAAAAAGTCATTAAATTTGTTCTTAGATCTTGTGATCGCCAGACTGACCTTGTTCAAAAGAGCCACAGCTACAGCGTTCACCGATGACATTGTGGTCTTTCGCAGACCATTCAAGCAAATGTTGTACTTCTTAAGTTCTTGTGTATCATAAAGCTGAAAAAAGAATGAACAGCAATAAAGTAGATAAAAATTCACAGAATAGTTTGCTCCATAAACCTCTAATGCTTATGACACACATATGGTAATCACAGCGACGGGACCTTCACCTTTACACAAAGCTTTACATCCATAACGTTGGATGTGACGTGTTGCAGGCAGCTGCCGTAGGAGTTGACGAGCACTCTGAGGGCCAGCTCCAGCTGACTGCACTCCTGTAGCATCTGCAACATGTTGGTCAGGGGATTCAGGAGGGGCTGCAGGTAGTTGGAACCTGTATGCACATCAGGAAAAACACAGAGTAATCTTTTAACAGTTAAAACTGTACAAGAGAGAAAAAGAAAACTAATTTCAAACACCTACCATCTTCAAAAGAACAATGTGACAAACAGGAGCAGTCCAGTGGGTACAGTTTGGTATCTGCATAATTAGGAACAAAATAATAGTGGAGATGATGAACAGAGTCAGTTGTAGATTTCAAATGAGTGAAAAAAATTCTAAATAGACACTGAATAGATGACACATTTGCAGAGGTATCCTACCCCCTGAAATTGGCAGCAAGCAGTTGGTAATTTCATATTGGACAGGGAGCACAGACACTGGGTCCAGAACAATGCAGTCCTCATTAAAGACATCCTGAAAACTCCACTTAGAATAGGGATCTTCCTCTGGGGTCAGATCCTGAGCCGATGACAAAAACAACATTTTACTAATTTTTCCATGAACTACAAAACTAAGTGTGACTGTTTTAACTGCCAAAAATAACAAAAGATTAAACCATGGAAAACAATAACATACTGACCTTGGCTATAAAGCCATAGTCATCCGACAACTGACACTGATGATAGACATCCATAGCAATGCGTGTACATTTGCAAAGCTCTAAACAGTCCAGGAGCAAGTCTGAGAAAATAGATACAAATATTAATGTTAGTGATTTTAAAATTAAAATTATGAAATCTTGGTGTTTGAAGCCAGTTATTTTTATTGACGTGAAATGTTTTACACACCTGAGTGACACACAGTTATAGCCTGACAGGCCAAATCATGAATGACTGCAGGTAAGTCCATTCCTTCAGGAAGCACCATGGGCACGTCCGCCTCAAGCATCTGGCATAATGTCTTGGCAGCAGTAAACAAAACCTTTCCAGTGCTGGTGTTGTAGTGATGCTCATACAACTCACTGAGGAAAAACAGAAGATTTTTCATTATTTCAAGATTATTTTCAAGATTATTGATTCCCAGGGTAAATAAAAAAACAAAACAATAGAGGAGTTGAGAAAATAGCACATCCAAACCTGAGGATCTTGAGGGCTTTGTCCACTTTGCCCACTCCCAGAGCTCGCAGGGCCAGGTCAGACCAGAGCTCCTGTTCTGTGCGCTGAAGCTGCCTTCCCAGGCGGCGTAAGCCTGCTTCTGTGGAAATAGTTTTTGTTTTCCCATCAGGATCATTAGCCACAACTGGAGTTGCTGCAGACTTTCCCTTGGATGAACGGCGACCGCGTGTGTTTTCATAGGCAGTGATGTGATGTTCCTGGATCTGTTTACGGATATTTGGATCCTCATAGTTGGATGGAGTGAAGAAAACATCAAAGTCCTCCTGTTGAAACAAAAACAAAATGGGTTAAGGCACCAACAGAAAAACGGGCATATCTTCTTAAACCTGCAGGAGAGTAAAGCTCACCTGTAAGTTGGCGATTGCCTTAAACATAATGAGGTTGTTCTCAAGCTGGAGGCTTTTCAGAGCATCATCTGCAGAAAACATGAAACATTTAGCACTTTTGGAAGTTCAGATGAATGCTTTTAGTTTTCAAAATCACTACTTACGTTTTTGGATTATTTGCAGGTATTTCAGTGCCTCCACCACCACTTGGGCGATAACCATCTGGTGTTTTTTGTGCTATTGAAAACAAATATTGAGATTAAAGTACACTAAATGACTACGCTTCAAAAATTCTGAAAATGGTGATGAGTAAATATGGACATGTAGCTATTTAATGTTTAATATCTGATAAAGAAAATTGCAAAGTTAGTGTGGCATTCATGTTTTGTACCAAGGCCTATTGTTTATGTAACTGTAATTTTCCCTTGGAGGGAATATTTAAATTTTGGGACAAAGTGATGTAAATGGTTACAGCAGTCAATTTACTGTCAATTGCTCCTTTACTCAACCCAAGTGGCACCTGGCACAGACAGCAGATGGTAGAAGGAGAATTTTCACCACTTGTTTTAATTTATTTGGAATGACAGAAGGAGCAGTTATCAGAACACTTCAGCTACTAAACAGTCCACTTTTCCTGATCATTACTAGAAAAGTATAAATTTATAACTTTAACAAATATCAAGGAGGCTCAACAGTAAATCATAAATCAAGCATATAACTGTTGAAAAGCAGTTATATGGAACTGTTGAAAAGCAGCGTTATATTTACCATACACTAAAAACACTGACATGAAATCTTCAGGTTAATGCGATTCAAGTCATTTCCAAGTGCCACGCTGACAGCATACAATGTTTCTCTGTATTATTGATATTTGATAGATATTTTAGCAAGTCTAAAAGTTTACCAACCATAGAGAATACATAGATCTACTTGTCAGGTTATGGAAAACGAAGGCTGGAATTCAGTCCTTTGCCACTAAATCTGGTTTTCTGGATGTGAGTAAATAAGGGTGAATAATTCTGTTGATCAGTAGGAGGATTGTAATTCCCTCCTTGCAGCTATCCATTATCATTTTGAAAGTCACCTGTGCTACGTGAAAGAACAGCAACCTCCAAGCTCCAACTACATTCTGAAAATGGCAAATTTTCATACCACAGATACCTGAGCTACGTTTTAAACTCTAATAAACAAGTACAGTTTATTGCTTTTGCCTTCTCTGATATGTGGTCTTTGTCCTCCAGCTGCAGCCGAGCCCATGATGTGAGACGTTCAATCACACATTCGGCTTCTGCAATGGATAGTTTCTTCAGGATAGTCATGCACTCCTCAGTCTGTAAGCAGCACAGAAAACAATCTAATAAAAATAATGAGGAATGTATCAAAAGATCCTAACGTTGAATTAAACAATTTCCTGTTTCTATACCTTGCTTTGACTTATCAGCTGAATGAGATACAAGTAATTTATCTGTGAGGTTGGAAGTTTATAGGCTTCAGCTAATGTAAGGGAGTCCTCTAAAGACATCGGCAAGTTTTGCTTCAGGATGTATCGAATCAGCATCTGAGAAAAAAAAAAGGAGAACATGTCTCAGATGGGACGGCAGAGGTCGAGACATTTACATCATTAATCAAACCAAATTGTACCATGATTTGAGTGCTGTTAGAGAGATTCAAGTTGCGGATCCCGTATCCCCTCAGAAGTTTCCTGATCTCCATCAGACGGTAGCTTTCCTTCAAAAGCTCCTGCCTGGTGAATAAATCAGGTGGATACTGTTAATGTTAGCTTGTACTGTTTTTATTTATGCTGCCATTTTAAGGTGAGGACAGTAAAAGATCGGTATCACCACTGAATTCTTGAATTAAAATCTCATTTTACAGGGAAAAACATATACCAAGAAAACAGCTGTAATGTTCACAGGGAGCCATCCAATACGGTGAATTAGTAAAAATATCCAAGTTGGCTTGAAGAATTTCCTGATGCACATTTTAGTCAAAATGACCAACACATGGCAGTTAGAATTTTGTTTATGAATATCAGATGTTTCAAACGACAAAAAAAATTAGAATCAGAAAATATTTTTTTAAACCAACAGAACAGAAACATACTTTGGTCCATCCATCTCTAGGTACTGCTGAACAAGCTTCTCTACCATGTTACTCCATGGCACAACAGCCTTCTGCATGATCTCAAGCACCGCATCCACCATGAGCTGACAGGAAACAAAACAGTACATGTTTTCACTCAACTCTATTTTAACACATTGTTACCCGTTGCAGTATATTGATCTTACATCATTATCGTTCATGCAGTTTAATACAGCCACCGCTTTGGCTTCCCATTCTGTGAACAGTGTTGTAGTCTGAGAGCTGCAGCACTCTAGCAGATCCTGTTGAAGAAACAGTAACCATGATGCACTGGTAAAATAAAATACTGGTTTGTCAATGTGTTAACAGCGTTGTTTTTACCTTGATGTACTGTAGAAGCAGCTCATTAAAAGGAATGTTGTGCTCCTCAGCATATGGCAAGATGGTCTTCTCCACTGTGACAGAAATCAGCTCTGGAGCTGGCACTTTGTCCAGCATGAAGAATGCCACACTCCGCACAGTCCCCTGGTAAATAAACAAAGGAAATTAATTATTACAGTATTACAGTAACAGCAGTGGAACAAATGACCACAAATGATCACCATTCTTAAAACCCACAATATCCACATATACAAGTGTATTATCATATCGTATAACCCAATTGGAAGCAAAAACACAGTATATACAGTGCACAGGTACTTAAAAGGAAAGTTTTTTCCATTTTTTTTTTAAATAAAATTGTTTCTGCAAGTATTATTGGGTTACATTTAAGTTTTTAAAAATGTAGTGTAAAATCTATAACCATTTCATAACATCCTCTTATTAATATGGACTCATATTGTTGCAATGACTCCAGACTTTGGTGATATTTTCAATGTAGATACAGAACAATCATTTTAGACTACTTAAAGTGCCCAGTGAAATCCAGAATCTATTACATTACTTGTCTATAACTCTGTTCCTACTATAATATCACCTCAGTTCTCTACTGACATCTATTGGTACAAATAAGTAAAAATCAAGCGTGAATCTAAATTTGATTATCATAGGAAAACCTGATAATATCCCAGTATGCTCATATGGTATTTATCCTCTTTAGGCTAAAACAGGCTAACCTTTTCAAAGACTGACAGTGAGAGTCTACAGTTGTATTTCCGGTGGAGGTCCAGTAGTTGACTGAGGTTGGACACCAGAGACTTGAGGTTTTCCACTTCTTCTGCACCATAATTATCATCCTTGAGAAAATAAAATTAAAAATGACAACTCATGACAATGTGCTTAGAATTTGATTGCAGTTCAGTCTCACAGATCATCACCCCTCTAGACATACATATACAAAAAATGGTTCACTCACAGATTTCATCCATGTCTGAAAGGACGGCAGTCCAAGCACTGCCAAGTTCAACCCATTCTGCGGCCAGGAGCCCTAAACATCACATTACAATGTAGATGATTTTCCCAATTAAGATGGCTAATTCTAAGAGCTCAAACAACTAACCATACTAAACAACTCACACAAAAAATAATTAGATGCATAATTACTACTATACAGTGTTGATCAAAATGATAAATATAGTGTTTTCAAAAGTCACGTTTCATTTAACAAGAGATTGCAATTTTTTTTCCTTTACTTTCTCAGTTAACTCCAGATTCCTTGCCCTCTGCTCTAGCCATCTTGCCAGGTTTTTCTGTAGAAACATTAAACAGGACTTAAGAGAAAAAAAACATACAACCATATGGTAAAGATGACAACATTTCATCACTAAGAATGTGTCCTACCTGTCCTCTTGGGAGCACTCTCCACACAAAAGGGATAAAAACTGTCTTAAACCAAGGACAGAGTTCTTGGGATGGCAGGTCCTGTGGGATGGCACTGAGCACATCTTCAAGCCTGCTTTCATCAAACTCTCCTGCTATCTGCCCCTGTCACAAAAGTCAGCAATGAACACCATGGAACCCTCACACCACAACTCTGTGCACTGTTCTTACAAAGATTTATTTTTACCTCATGTCTGAGCCAAAGAAGCTGTGCACTCTTCAAGTCTCCTTCTCTAAGATGGGTCAAAATGTCTCCTAAATCATCAGTACTGTTAAGAAATTCGATCCAGGCAATACCACTGTGGATGAGACATTGATAACAGGTGAGTATTTCATGATACAGAAATAGAGTAGTAGCAACATAAGATGTCAAATTTACTTGAAATTTTCTGAGCTGTGCAGGCTGCAAAATGTGGCCAGTCTGGCTAAGGCTTCTTGGATTTGTAAGGATGAGTATCGTGTGGCAGCATGGTTAAGCATCTTCTCTGCAGTCTCAAAGGTCGGCCACGGTGCCTTTAGGCAGTACTCCACAACATACTGCTCATCCTGGACAATAAACAAAAGACAAAATTGATAATAGTTTGTAAAAGCTCGTTTCAGCTAGCTTATAAATGCATGCTTCAGCTATTTCAAAAAAAGGAATACGGGATAACGCTAAATAATCAACAAATCCAGTTATGTGTTTGACTCACAGTGATCTTTGTCAGGTTGGTTTTAGCCTCTTCCACAAGTTCAGACCATACCTCTTGTCCATACCCACTCACTGATGCAGAGGCCAGCTGCTCTAGCACGAAGTCAAGCTTCACCTTGTAAACAAGCTGAGTAAAAATTGGAAAATAAATTATATGTAAATTTCATTCTTAAGTTAAGTACTCTTCTAACATTATGGCTTTTCTGCTAGAAAATAATCTGTTACAGCCAAAAACAAAACAGACACACAAACTTACCTCTAAATCCAGCTCAAATGTGATGGCAAATTTTTCAGCCTCTTCAAACATGTGCTTGTGAAGGAGTCTGCTGAGCCTGGGAAGAGTGAAAAGTCAAGTATATCAGATGTTGCTATATCTAATGAGCTATGGGTGCGTAAACTGGAATTGACATGCATGAGCTACCTATTCTCAGGTAAAGCCTCTGTGAAGCATCTCACAACAACAGTGGATACCGGCTTTCCTCGGCTAAAAAATAAGAAATAGGGACCCATGTTTTTAAAGAATTTCCATACTGATTAACTGCTGAATAAATACTGCATCTCAGGCACATCTTACCTTTCTGGGTTCTCACAAATCCCCTCGACTAAATAAAATGTATCCTGAAATCAGTCAAAATTGGTTAATTAAAATACAACTACAAAATAAATAAATTATATATAAATTTATATTACAGTTTACCATGTTTATTTTCGTCTGAACGAGGCAGGATACTGATGAGACATCCACAGAATAGCAAACAGTCATTGAGGGCAGAAATCGTATCTGCAGAGAATTTATCTGAAAGATAATTTTAAAACCACCAGGTGAGAACAAGACTGGAGATCATGCAGTTTCAAAACTTCTTCAAAATGAATGGTACTGCTACCTGGCTGTTGTCCTGCTTTATCAGCGTAATCATCTTAATGTCACTGCTGTCTTGGCTGCAACACAAACAATATTATTTCAAACACTAGTTTAATGAAGCTCACCTCTCTGTGTATTCATACCTATAATATATTTTAACATGAATACATACGGCACCATGGAGGTAGAGCCACATTCTGTGGTGAGTTCAAAATCATGAATGGCAAAATCTGGCCAACAGCGAATCATCACAAGGAGATGCAGGTCCCAGAGACTCAAGACATCCTGCAAATACAGAACAAAAGATAGAACACAAGAAAAGCCATATTTCAGTGTCAAAGATTCATCAGTCACATGTACGACAAATGAAACGGATAAAGGGGATGTCATTGAACTCACCTCAGTGTCAAGGATGTATACAAGATTTTCAACTATCACCATCTTTCTCACGCCTGAAAAGTGCAAAATTAAATTCATGTCAAAGCGTGAATACAACATAGTCCAAGGGCACCTTTTAGAGATTAATTAACTTATATATATATATATATATATATATATATATATATATAAACAAAAAAGCAAAACAAGAATCTGTGCACTCAATATATTG
>JAPSES010000219.1:3249397-3268838 GCA_029822895.1 Maxillicosta whitleyi | reverse complement strand
ATATATATATATATATATATATATATATATAAACAAAAAAGCAAAACATGAATCTGTGCACTCATGATATTGACTGATCTTTTAAATAGAGCATGCAAATTATTATTTTTATTGTCAATTTTATATATTGTTCATGAGCATTGTTTGACCTTGTACAAAAATACAGCTCACCAGAGATTAAGCTGTTGTCGACAGAGTGTGCAAGACACATCTTGCCCTGATGTGGGTTCATAGTCCAGTCCGTCAAAACATTTTCTTTGTCCCCCTGTGAGATTTATTTTATAATAATCACAACATGAGATCAAATGTTTTTTTTTTGTTTTTTTTTACTAAACATATAAGCAATCTCAACCATTTCCAGAAAGATTTAATTCACACAATGATATTTTTAAATGTAAGCCTTTTTGTTTCATCTGTAGTACAGGGTACTGTGGGTAAAATAAGTATGGTAAATAAAATGTCGCTCACAGATACTTACGCCAATCATTAAGTGGACTTCATTGCCCAAACAGAATGTCACTGCTGTGCTGCATCCTTCATCATGATATTCTGTACTAGAGCAAAAGTCTATCTTGATGAGAGACTGGAGCTGAAACAAGAAAAAAAGGTTATATTTCTATAAATAATAATAATAAATACTGTTTTACTGGAATGAAACCTGCTTTAGAAGTACCTCTTTTAAAGCCCCCAAATCCATTTTTTCAATGGCTGTACAAAAGAAAAAAAGAAATTTGTAAATAAATGTGCAGTACAACTAAATTTTATGTCAACATCACATTATGTTTTAATACCTGTTTCGATCTTTGCCAAAGCAAGGTTTGTAATATGGAAAAACCCATCCTTTATGAGTAGAAATGCATGGTACATCCCTGAAACAAACATCAAATTGACAACACGTTATTCATGTATCACATGCATAGAAATACAACATAGTATGTTTGTGTATATACACACTAATACTTTTTTGAGTTCTCTAGTTGTTATATTTATTTTACCTGAAGAGACCTTATCATCTTCTATGATGAGATAATGATATGTTTTCTTATTTCCACCAGTTGGTTTCGCAACCAAAGCCTGCAAACACAGAAAAGTACGAAACACATTAATCTACTTTAAATTATTACAAAATCTTTTTAGGGCTGTAATCCTAAGAGTAACCACAAAAGAAAACTAAAACTGCATTCTAAGGCTGTATTTCTAATTCTCTGAGGTCTCTGAAATGCTAGAAGATATGAAAAGAAACAATCAAACCTTGGTAAGGAGGATTCTCTTGTGTGGAACATAGATCAAATGAAGGTTTCCATTTCTTTCACAGACCACCAAAAATTGTCCATTCAAGCACACATCAACTGCATCCACATCTGTGTCTACAAAGTAAACATGGCATTAATGTTTCCTATTTTATTTGAAATATATGATTGGTTGGCTAAAACAAAGCAACATGCAGTGACATCAGGTTAAAATCTAAAAAGAAGATATTTACCAAAGTGAAGGAGCAACAAGATAGTCTGATAACTCTGGTCAAACAATATAACAGTCTTGTCAGCAACAACAATGCTCCAGTTTGAGCCACTGGAGGAGGACAGATGAGGATCTGTCTGTACCTACAAGAACCAACATCAGCACTGGTTAGATTAGTGGTCCAAAATGTAAAAAGACTTCATGGGTGTCCTGTTGGAATTGAAGTTATAATTTTAAGTAAAAACGAGAGGGATGAACACTATTACTTGGAAGATAAGTGTATTTCACGAAAAGGCAACAAGACAAGAACAGGTCGGAGAACACATGTAACATTACCTCACTAGCTGCAGAGATTTTGACCAGTGTGTCAACCTGATACAAGCCAGTACCATTCTCCTCCCCGGACACACTACCGAAGCGGACAGTATTTGTGTCCTCGTTGGTCAAAAGTTCAACATCACTCCACGCAGCCATTTTTAGGCGCTAATGTACAAACAAACAAGTAATTAGTTTTCATACAAGAGAGCTGAAACATGAAATAACTAATCTGGTTGTGCCATCAATCAGCTACACTAGCTAATTTCAGTTACCATCTAACGTCACTTTAGTGCTACAAAAACATTTGACATAAGAACCGTGAAAAGCTCGATCTAAAATCCCCCAGCGGCGTATTATCTAGGTGCAACTGTTAGTCTTCCTCTGCTTTAATATAACTGCTAGTAACTCACCAAGTTTCTAAAACCACTGAACTACAAGAAAACCATCACAACTCAACGCCATTAGCTTTAGAATTGGCGGGTTGCTGTATGGGATAATGAATTAAAGAAATCCTCAGTTTTGCCTTCTAGGTACAATGTTTCACGGGGTCCAAAAGTCAGTTTCTGCTGAGATAGTTTAGTAGAGAAGTCTTTAATTTAGTGTGTTATCACGTTTTTTTCTCGTATCCATCGTATATGTAAAGCTTTATTTTCGACCACGTATAAGCCTACATATAGGGTATACAATGTGTAAGTGCAGCTGCCTGGAAGGTAAAAAACGGGGAAAAAATTGCACTCAACTTTGTGCGTTGCCAGATCCGATGAGCTTGTTGCTGCTATTGTGGGAAGTTGTTTCAGAAGGTGAAATCTGGCAACCCAGTATAACCAGATTCAGAATTTGTCGGCTGGTCAGTAGCTGTGTGTCTGGATTGCTATTTCTTCGTGGGTACGGCTGACAAAACAATCGACTGAAGTAAACAAAGGGCGTCAGAATAATGTCGGTAAGTACAGTTATATGAGATCAACGAAGGAATAAATAAACGTAGCATGAGTATAATGATGATATCACAAGTTTGCAGCTCAATTTAGAAATAGGGATTCTTAAAGATGGCGGATAGCGTCACTTGAGTTAGCTTAGCTGCGTTAGCTTAGGCCTAGCGATCATTAACATTCCTTTGATGTATTTTGCACGAGAGGCAAAAGTATAGTTGGGTTTAAGAAATCTAAACATGATATTTCTGCAGTGTTTTATGATACATGTTTGCTTTGTGTCCGGTTATAGGGTAGAGCCTCCGTTTTTGTCTAAAGTAAGTGTAATGTAATGGCGTATGACGTGAGCTAGCTAAAAGTGGGTAGATAAACACTATACGATTTCGATGACTTGTTTTTTTTTTTTTTTTAGCTCAAGGACAAAGGTGTGGAAGGTACAATGAGAGAGTTTGATTCGCTACTCCGCATACATTGCATGCAATATATTAGTCGACCTTTGTTTATTATTGTGACTATCGTACAGGATGTGATTCGTCTGAGTAGACAAAGAAAGCTCAATCACAAGTTTTGCCCTTAAAAATGAATAATGACGGCAACAACAAGATCTGACGCAACAAAACGTATGTGCATTTTTTCTAAATTGATAGACTACTAAACCGTGTAAAGAAACTTTATTTGAGGTTTGATGATCTAAATCTAAGTCAACATTCATTGTGAGACAGGTCAATATTGTTGGTATCTTAAGTTCGGTTTATCAGTGACTAGAGCAAAATATAGTCATAGTTAAACTGATTTAAGCAGCAAACTTAAACCACTTATACACTGTATATGAAACAAAATATGCCATCCTTCAAAACGTTCATACATGATCTGTATAGTTTAACTGTAGATATTAATTAATTTTAATATTGTCATCTTGCAGCAAGTAAAAAAAAAATCCTATAACTGTGAGTGAAATATGTCATGCTACTACTATGACACAATTACTTTTGAGTTACTGGTATTCATGATTTGCAGTTAATTTATTTTACTTTTTGATTTCCTTGTGCAGTTCATTTATTTTATTTTTTGATTTCCTTGTGTCTGTTTCAGGCAAGTGACAATGACTCTGTCGACTTGACAAGAGCTGGTTCCCCCGGTACTCACAGAAAAAAATACAGTATGGAGTCATCCAAATCTCCCAGAAGCTCCAAACGACACCATTCACGGTCAAGGTCACGCTCCAGGGACAGAAAACGTCAGTATTCAGTAATAGTACCTACAATGCTGAAAATTATAAATAACTTGAATTCCACTCCGTAAAGTGAAGTCTTCTGCCACTTTACAAAGTATTTGATAATTTTTAAAAATATGAATGCTAAGATGAGTGGCAGTATACTATAACACAATTTCATGTATCATACATAACACTGTTTTGTGCTGTTTCCAGGTGACAGAAAATACAGACGGAGTCGCAGCAGGAGCAAAGAGGTAATTAATACATTGATTTCTATGAATATATTTCTATGAATAAATTTCTTGTTAGGGATAGGTCAAGGTGAGTATGGAAAGGGCTTTTTTGCCCTCACAGTGTTGAGATGTCTCAAAGGAAGCTTTCATCCTTGGATATGTAATTTGTAACCACATTATATGGTGAAGATTAGATTTTTTTTCTTAATAATTTTTTGTTAAAATCAGTTGCCAAATAATGTTGGTCTGTGTGTAGATCAAATGATAACATTTCTACAATAAATCATACTCAGCGTGCTATTGCACGAAGAGACTGAACAGAAGACCCTGCTGACATAGCAAAATAATATGTCTACTACTGGGACAGGTAACTATCTGCCATTCAAACTCCTATTTGTCTCACTCTCATAGTAGAAAAATTGGAATTGACTTTTTCAGTTTATCAAATTCGATTCCTGTGGCATTTTTGTTGGCTTGTGTGACAGTGCTGTTTTACCTCTCTGATTTATTTACCCCTATAAGGAGTCACAGCTAATGTGCCCCTATTGGTGAAGAAGGCCTTTGTTTGTTATAAAGGATTTGGCAGAATATAAGACCTTAATGTCAAACAAATACAGATGGTATTGAATTGGCGCTGCAGAATGAATCAACTATACTCAAGATTTTTGGACTTATTACCAAATTTTCATGATTGATGGCAATCATAACACATATGAGAGGTGTCAAACAGGCTGGATGGTGAAAATCTCATTTTTATGATCATAGTAGTGCATTCAAATGGTCCATGTCACAATAATGCCCAGACTTGCAGTGATGCTCTCAAACATTCTGTACATGTTTCAGAAATGAATTTTAAATGACCAGGATTTTTCAGCTTGTCAAAATTTATTAAATACCTTCTGCTGTAAGCCCTGGTACTAACTTTTTTTGTTGCACTATTTTCCTGAAAGAGACAACTTCTTCTTAAAACAGGCACGAAAGAAGGACTTGGAGAAGCCTGCTAAATCACACAAAAAATCAGATGAGCAGCACGAGCAAGAAAGACTGTCAGTAGAGAATGGAGAGGAGCGATCCAGACGCAAAGATAAGAGGTCATCCAGGGGGCGGAGTTTGTCCAGGTCACAATCGCGAGAAAGGTTAGTCATTTAAGTGCCCAAAAGTTTAACATGTCTGCTTACTTATTTCATTGATTCCTAGCTGAGGGTGGTGCGTTAGAGCATTTGTTCTAAATATGTTTATTTTCATATTTAAAATTATTAATGCACTTTGAATATATGTCATTAGTTTCTTTGATTTGTTTTTGAAAGATGTATATATTTTCCAGGCGGCATCACAGCAGAAGCAAGGACAAACGACGATCGCGTAGCCGTGACAGGAAGAAGAAAGCCAGGTCTCGTTCTGGCTCCAGGTCCAAACACAAGCATCATAGCAGGAGTCGCAGTAAAAGCAGGTGGGTTTAATTAAAATACAGAAATGCCTGTATTTGACCCTGTTTTTTGTGTTGTTATACAATAGTAACACTTTTGATTGTATAATATTTTGTACTCCACTAGGGAAAGAAAGAAAAGGAGTGAGAAAGTGCGCAGAAAGAGTCGGAGCCATTCTGCAACTTCACCAAATTTCCGGGGCCGAAACACAGCTATGGATGCTCAAGAAGCCCTGGCCAGAAGGTAAAGGAATAGCCTAGTGTATTTACTGGTTCTACTGTGGCTCCAAAGTTTTATTTGAATTTAAAGCCAAATAATATCACACACATTTAGGTTTTGTAAAATCCATTTCTATCTATTTCTGTGAGGGGGAGAAAAACAAAACAAAACAAAACGCTTTTCTTTCAGACTGGAGAGAGCCAAAAAACTGCAAGAACAGAAAGAAAAGGAACAGTTGGAGAAACAACAGCAGCAACAGCAGGAAATAGCTGCAGGTATGAGGCACTAGTCATAGCAAGTTTTAAAATGTTGGTTATTTAAAGCAGCGAATGACATTTGTCATCAGTTTTTCATCAGATCTGTAAAACCCAAGTAATAACCTTAGTATCACAAATCCGTTGGTCTTTCCATGCTTATGCGCCGGAATCACTTCCTTCATGATGAACAACTTTGAAATGTACTTCATCAGAAGCTGTCGGTTTGTTTACATACCAAACCGAAATCAAATCATCACATGGGCCTTTTCGGAATTCCACGTAACTACAGAAGTTATTTACCGCAAGGGAAGTGATTTAGGTGTGTAAGCATGGAAAGACTTAAAGGTTACGTGATACTTAGGCTATTAATTTGGTTTTGTAGATTTGATGAAAAATTGGTGATGAAAATCATACGCTGCATTAAGTACCAATTCATTTTCTGAATGCATCTATTTTATTTACAGTTGCAGCACCTATTGCAGCTGCTGCAGCCGCTGCAGCGGCCGCATCAAACCCTGCTCTCAATGTGGCAGCACTCCTGGCCTCTGGGACGCAGGTCACGCCTCAGATCGCCATGGCTGCACAGATGGCAGCCCTTCAAGCCAAAACATTGGCAGAGACTGGTATCGCTGTACCCAGCTACTATAACCCATCTGCTGTTAACCCCATGAAATTTGCAGAGCAGGAGAAAAAGAGGAAAATGCTATGGCAAGGAAAGAAGGATGGCGTAAGATGCAACTATTTAACCTATGCATGTCTAAAAGTAGAAGGCATTTAGAGATTACTAAAAAGAACATCAAATATGAATGTGTTATCACAATGTGCTCATCTTTTTTTGTAATTTCTTTTTTATTTTTTAAAGGACAAGTCCCAGACAGCTGAGCTGTGGGAGAAATTGAATTTTGGAAATAAGGACCAAAATGTTAAATTTCGCAAACTCATGGGTATCAAGGTATGTATGATTATTCTGGTTTATTCAAACTACCACTTCATAATTTCCAGCTTCTGAAAGGTCATCATTTTCTATCTTCACAGGCAGATGAGGATGGGGAAGCTTCAAAACCACTTAATGATGATGGCTTGAAGACATTACAAAAGCAGGAGGAGATGTTCAGGAATCTGGATGTTCAGTACGAGATGGCCCGGTCACAGACGCACACCCAGAGGGGAATGGGTCTTGGATTTTCCTCTTCCTTTTCTCGTGGAATGGATTCTGTCTAGTGCCAAACACTGGCTGTCGTGGCCACTCATCTGATCATTTAGGGCTTCCTGCTCATCACTAGCCCTTAAGCTTGCATGGATGTTGGTCTGGATCTGTAAATTATTTATAGGCAAACATCGCGTATATTGAGACCTTGTATAAATAACAAGATGCTGGGTTTGTCTCAGCATTTATTAATCTGTACATCTTTGAAAAAGGATGCATCAGTTTCACTGGTTGCTGCAGGTCAAAACTAGATATTTGTTTGAATAACGTGGTAGTTTTTTTTTCTATTTTAACTCAAATATATATATTGATATGTGATTGTTTGAACATAAACTAAATACAATGTGATTCAAGTGAACACTGTTTACATCCATTTAGCAAAAGGCAGCTGACATCAGTGTAGAATATCAGAATCCCTCATTCATTTCTCTGAACAAAGCAATGGGTTAAGATGTAGTAAAAGACTATTTGCTTTATTGTCCCTGAGGAGAAATAAGATTTGGGCATCTGTGCTGCTCACAGTGGCATTGCTGTCTACAGGATCAGTATGGGGGAAATCACATATTTCAAATGTCCTTCAAATAAATTAGTTTATGTTGAATAACAGTTGTCTTATTTTTCATGTACTTCAGTTTGTTTTTTTGCTTAGTTGTGCAACTAGAGCAGGTTAATACAATTAAAAGGAAATTATGGAGATGTATTTGCTCAAATTATTTTTATTCATAAACTCATCTAGCCATACTCTTTGGTTAACAAGCAAAGGGACTGTAACAGAGTATTAAATGTCCAAAGAAAGTCAACAGCTTTACCAATATTAACCCATTTATTAACATGCTACAAATACAGTAAAATATCTGGGCTATCTGCTAATGCTTATGATAAGACAGTCATTTGCATATTAGACTGGAGTAAAGCACATGAGCCACACCAGTGATCAAGTTGTGATTGGCAAACTCAAGGATAAGAAGCAGGATCGGGTATTCACTGCGTCTCTTGTCAAACGTGGACTCCTCACTCAGGCCCATCCAGTGAAGCAGCAGCGTCTGCATGGCTTCTGGGAAAAGTTCTGTTGCCAGTTCCTCAGCTGGTGGCAAGTCACTGATTCGCTCAATGTGGTGAAGTTTAAAACCTTCCACTTTCTGGCTGATGCTGGTGTTGGCTGCATGAAACTGTTGGCCAAGCCAGCGCCCAATACAATTAAGCAAAGGGCTTGAATATACAGAACCCCAGTCTTTGGCTTGAAGGAGTGTCAACACAATGTCTGTTACATCTTTATCTTCAAGGTTGCCATGAATGAACCGATCGATGTTCTCTAAAAACAACATGATTGTATGTAGTTGCTCTGGTTGGATTTGCATCCCAGAGCAGAGTTTATCATCCAGTTCATGTAGTTTTTGTCGGGCTGCAGATAATACTACTTGGCTGTGTTGAGTTTGTAGGGACTGCTTGGGAAAAGAACAATAATTGTGATCGACCGAAGAATCACCTAGGTCACTCCCAGATTCATCCATTAGAGCCTGTCCATCTGTGCAATGCTGAGGCTGTGATGTTTCACTCGTAGGTACTGTACCGCATACGCAGCTGGATACTGTATGGTCAAGCTGCACACTGAGGCTGTAGCTCATTTCCAAAGGGCCGGCATTTATCTGTGACTTCCAAACATCCTATATTGGACGACATTATACATTAATATACATACTACAGTAGAAATACATCTGTGGTGGCACAAATGTGTATAAAAGTCACTTTACCTGAAAGTTCTCAAGCACAGCAAGCTGTTCTTGCTTACTGTACATTTCAAAGGCTATTCGAAAAAGCCCTTGAACACTGTAGAACCAGAGGCTGTTGTTTGTGGTTGGTACCCTTAAGCCATGAAACCTGAATACTGGAACAAACCACCGGGGTATATAATGTCAAACATGAGAGTTGGTGTATGAGTAAGCTATGTTTAAACCATTAGATAATGTTTCCTCTTGTGCTGTTTACCTGAGGAGAAGTATATTTTTGTAGCAAGTCCTTTCTTGGCAAACTTGGCATGGTATCTTGGATGATTTTCTGTACGGATGTCGGTGTTGGAAAAGACATCTGCTCCTAAGTAAAGAGGAACTACTGAAGCCTGCAAACAAAGATATATGGTAATAAATAGTTAACCACTCTGTTGGTACAAGGTAAGATACAGTATGTTAATGATATAGAAGTTCAATGTACAGACTTGTTTTCCTGAAATAGACTCATTCTTAAAGACTTGAAGATGTGCATTCAAAAACAAGACATTTATAAGTCTAAATAACCTGAAAGGTAATGCCATATGTATTGTGTGTGTATATATATATATATATATATATATATATATATATAGTGAATGGGTTAAAAAAAACAATCCGCACACAGCAGATAGCTGGTAAAAAGACAGTTTTTATATGAGAGTCTAAGGTTGGCTGAAAAGTTCCATTCAAGCCCTAAATAACAGCCTTTTATAGGTTTTCTACATAGAAATGAATAGTTTCTCTCATGGTTATTTGTGGTATTAAACTATACTTTGCAGCCAGAACATGCCAAAACACTTGAGAAACCTATAGGAAGATCATAAAAATATATATATGAAATTAATGATTTTTACACTAAAAATAAAATTTGATAAAATCTTTTTTCAACATCAGGATATAACAGACCAAAATGAAGTAATAACAAAAGTAGCAATAAAAACTATACAATTCACAAGTGTCAAACTCCAGTCCTTGAGGGCCAGTGTCCTGCATGTTTAGATATTCCCCTCTTCCATCACACCTGTTTCAAATAATGACCAGCTCATCATCCAGCTCTGCAGAAGCCTGATAATGATGTAACGGCTTTCAGGTGTGATGGGAGAGGGAAAGACCTAAAACATGCAGGATACTGGCCCTCAAGGACCGGAGTATGCATATTACTCCATGGTATTCAGTACCATGGAGTAATATGCATAAGTACAATGGACTGTAAATTAATAATAAAGTAATTTAATAATAGTCATGACTGTAGCCTCATTGTTAAACACATCTTATATAAATGATTAAACCATAGTTAGACATAAAGTCTATCTTTATTACTTTTTGCTGTTTGTCAACTCAAGGGGAGAGTCCATTTAAAAGAAAATGCATCTTTTTGGGGTCTCTCCACAAATGGAAGAAGAATATTTAGCTCCTTGCGTAAAACTAAAGTGAAAACTTGAATAAAAAAAGGTATAAAAATCCAAAACCTTTTGGTTAAAATGTTTCAGTAAAAATGTGTCTATCAGTGCCGCATTATTATTTAAGGTAGTTAATGGTTGTTTGTAAAATGGTCCAGGTAACTACAACATTAAAGATTCAATATTTTTAAATTCTTGTGACAGTGTCTTCTTCAGAGGGTTAAATAACGATGAAGAGGTGATACATGGAGGGCCGTTCCCCTTTAAGACTACATAAATATTTTAGTCCTTTGGTAAAGTTTTTGGTTTTGTTTTAAATTTGACTTGATGTCATTGAATTTGAGGGCCACCTGTCAATGTTATCTCTAAATAAAAGTTGGACTGATCGACTTTTAATACGTGGGTCTCACAGGAAAGTGACAATATGATAATCTTACTAAATTAACGATCGTTCTAATGTTTTCGTATTGTGTATACTCTGGATATATCTTTAGAAGAATATAATCTGAAATACATCACGTGGTACCCAAGGCAGGTGCTGATCCAACCTTAGGTAAACGTAATAGCTAAAATCAGATTTACAACATGCGGTAAAACACAATCTTTTAAAACCATGTGCTCATTAGGACTTGTCAACACTGATACATACCTTGTCGGAACAGTCTGTTAGCCTGAACGATCTAAGATTCACCAGATAAATGAAGCGGATTTTTCGTGAGCATCCGTCCCACTGCGGTAACGTTATATGGATAGTCGACATTGTAAGAATTTTTTAATAATGAAGCCCGACTCTCAGTCCTTAGTGCATCCTGTCTTGTTAAATGACTTTAAGTTTTGCTTAGTACAGAAACTCCTGACGTCCCACTACGCCTACGGAAACAAATCAAGCTAGCTACACACATACTAACAAAACAAAAAATGTCTGCATTTTAAGCCCTCAGTACTGTCTTTCGTGACTGTTAAATTATATTTTTAAAAAAAGCAATAATGGACGTATACAGATATTTTTTGAAATAGTTGAATAAAAATGAAGATACCGTGTACGCTTTTATTGTCTGCAACCTTAATCGAGGGCTAAAAACATTCAAAGAAACGCTTCCTGACATGTGATACAAAAAGGACCAATGGAAATAGAGCGTAGTTATTTTGCCCTCTGAACTCCCGTTGGGCTCCATAGAGCTGGGGAAAAATGGCAGAGGTGGACTTCGGCGACAGCGAACTGTTTGAACAGTTAGAAGACTCAGCACCGCTAGTCCCAACACATATTCGTTTCACGGATGATGTGGAAAATAAGGAAGAGACGAGCTTGCTCCAGAGCAGGCTTGAAGAATGTGACGACCATATTCAGAGACTCTCCGATGAGAATATCCTTGTGTATGCTAGCGCTTTGAATGTAGCACTAGCTAATGTGGTTAATGTCTGCTAGCATCGTTAATCGCTTCTCTGTCTTCATAAATAAAAACATGAAATGTCTGCAGTAAGGTCTGTATTAGGCTCCCTGTATATGTCCTTAACCTGCAGACCACATAAGGGTTTGAGAAGAAAACTGAGTATCCTGACGCGACCAAGGTATGTACTTAAAGCATTATGTTCGACGTTTGAAACGAAACTAATCAACATTAACTCAAATTTATTCTTTCTGATTTGGCAGCGGCATTACTGTTGAAGATGTCAGCAACGACGGGCCCCTTCTGCAAATCCTTTATACAAACAATAGTATCTCGAAGTAAGAAATTGTTTCATTTTAGAGAAAGTAGTGTAGTATTTGGTTTTTTTTATTCATATGAGTCGGCGAATAATCAATACGTGTTGTTGTTGGTATTATGATTATGTACATCTAATAAAACTGCATAATGGTAAACGTATGTTCAAACTTACCGTATTGTTGCTAAAATGATATTTTGACAATACTGATACATTAAGAAATATCTCACCCTTAGGCAATGTCGTCAAGAAATCGAAGATTGCATCTACAGTGTGATTCTAAGACACCAGAAACCAGACAGTCAACAGAAAAAATCTTTTTACCATCTAAAAGCTCAGGTATTTTTTTCCTAGCATGTATGATATTATGATCAGACTCACTGCATACATTAGTTTTTAAATGCCCTTATTCTTCTCATTGTGAAAAACCTAATGTAGTTTGTATTGTTTAATATTGTGATAATGTATATATGTTGTGCAGTTGTTATGTTGCTGTGTTTTCAGTGTTTGTTTTTTTAAGTCCATATAGGGACTGGCATTACCCTTTAGGTTAGACTATACATGTTTGGATCTGTGACAGTAAACTATGCTTCATACCTATCCCCATACAATTAAACACTCAACAAATAAATATTTTCTGTACTCCGAAAGAATTCAGCCTTTGCTTTGGATGAAGATCCGCAGAGGTCAAATGCAACCAGTCAAAAAACGACAACAGAAGCTTTTAAAGTGAGTATTTATTTGCTTTGCACATTTGCCAGCTCTTGTCACATAAAATGAAATTAAGAAACTTTTACATCTTCTGCATGTGATTTTAACAGTAATCTTCTTATTTCCTTATAGGTGGTTGGAAGTGTATTATATTTCACTGCTTTCAGTGTTGATAAACTTGGACAGCCTTTGCTGAATGAAAACCCGCAAATGACAGATGGATGGGAGGTTCCAACGTATCTTTTGTTTTGTACATAATTCGAAACCATATGCTACCAAGGAAGGTTCCTAATTAAACTGCATCACCACAGCATAAATATTTGATTTTGAAGGTATATAAGTGTTCAAGGTAATGAGCGCTTATATATTGCTTGCTTTGTTACGTACAACCACAGCTATAGCTTCCTGAACTGTTGCAAAGGTATCAACAGATTTTCAACCAAGTTATAGGCACAGATGGACAGGAGATAGAAATGAAAGACAAAAGGTACGACTAGAATGATTATTGAATCTTTACTTAATTGCCATTGTCTGAATTGCAGTGTCTAGTAATATATTACTCTATAATAACTTTGTTTCTCTTTTCTTCAATGTAGACCAAAATCCATGTGTTTCAACTGTGGTTCTGCAACTCATCAACTCAGAGACTGTCCAAAGGTAAGATTAATTGAACAAAAATGTAAGTTGATCTTAAAGTGAAAAGCACAAAAGGTCTGAACATTCCCTACTGTATATATTTTTAGCCTAAAGATATGGCTGCAATTAATGAAAGAAGAAAGGAGTTTACACAGAACAGCAATCAAGCTATTCAGAGCAACCAACGATACCATGCAGAGGAAGTGGAGGAGCGATTTGCAAAATACAAGCCTGGGATTATGAGGCAGGATTGTTCATGCATAGCATTCAAAATATCATTCAGCCATGTCCAATAATCATAATGACTTATCAATAAGACTGTTTTTTTTCTTTAATCATTTTTGTTGTATTGTGGTTCTGAACAGTGAAGAGCTGTTAGCAGCTCTAGGAGTTGATGGCACCACTCTTCCTCCTTTGATTTATCGTATGAGGCAGCTCGGGTACCCACCAGGTTGGCTCAAAGAGGCAGAAATGGAAAACTCAGGCTTAACACTATATGATGGAAATGGTAATAAAACTTATATTTCCTTTAAAAAAAAATCTACAGATTGCAGAATTGTTTTGAAGTGTGTAGGAACTACATTAAATCTTTTTTTTTTTTTTTTTTTTTAATCTTTCCTAGCACCAAATGATGGAAGTGATGACAGCAGTGCACAAAAAATGTCTTATGATGTTTCAAAACTGATAGATTTCCCAGGATTTAACGTACCAGCTCCATACAAAATGAAAGATGTAAGTTGTCTAAAGAGGAGTTGAGTTTTCAATTCAAACACTACATGTACATTAAATATTTTTGTTGGACTCTCCTTGCTCATTCTTCCCTTTTACTTTACCTTCAGGAGTTTATGCAGTATGGTTCTGTTCCGATGCAGAGCAGCCACATGAAACAAAACTATGCGGCCTACCTTTCTAACAACTTTAACACGGTAATTATGTGTCTTTTTAAGTGATTGTAATTGTTTTGTTAAACAAGAGACTTTACTTTTGTTATTCTTGCCACAGCATGTACCTGTCTAATTGTATTGCATTAACACCATTTATGTGTCAGATAGTGCTCTGGTTTAAAATAAACTTGGACCACTCCCCTAATCTCATCCCAAATATACTTCTTCCATCCACATAGTCTGGTGCTACCTGCAACAAGAGACAGCATGAATCAGACTCATCTCCACAGCAAAGGAAGAAGATGAAGGGCAGCCCTGATAGGAACTCGGATAGGAGTTCAGATATGGATATAGAGTCAGGTAATTGTTGATCAATACTCAGTGTTTTTATTCAGCGGTCACAAATTGTATGTCAAGTATTGTTCTTACGCTACTAGAACACAAAGCAACGATTTAAATCTTCAGCCATAAGGAATATTAAACACACATTTTGTTCATATGATCTGGCACATAAAATTCAGAAATGTGATATTTAGTAATAAGGTCATAATCTGTTAATATTTTTCATCTCTCAGACCCAGGAACACCGTATCCCACTCACAGTGCTGGAGACTTCCGTTTCCAGACTCCACTGCCCCCTGGCTCTCCATGCTTCAGTTCACCTCCACCTTTGCCCCAGGGCACTCCCCCTGCTACTCCCACTCCCCCACCTCTCCCTAAAGGTACACCACCTCCCACACCCACCAACGGCTCTCCAGCTGTGAGGAAGCAAATACTGGTTGATGAGACAATGGAGGGAACAGAGGATGACTTGACTCTGGAGGAGCTAGAGGAGCAGCAGCGGCAGCTCTGGGCAGCCCTGGAGAATGCAGACACAGCCACTAACAGTGACTGTGAGACACCAGCAATGGGGACTCCAATTCCCAGTTCACCCAGTGTGTCCACGCCTGCTCATGTTGACACAGAAACAGAAGAGGGTGAAGAAGTGATGGAGACAACTGCACCTACAGAAACTAAATCCTCTACAAGTGAAAATGAGAGTAAATCAGGGGTTCAAGAGGGGTGTCCTAGTTCTGGACCAGTCAAGTCTCCAGAGGAAAGCTCTGAGATCCCTGGTCCAATCAAATCTGAGGAAGACCGCCCTCAGAGCCCAAAACCAGTTAAAGTGGAGGAAGACAGTCCTCAGAGCCCAAAACCAGTTAAAGCGGAGGAAGACAGTCCTCAGAGCCCAAAACCAGTTAAAGTGGAGGAAGACAGTCCTCAGAGCCCAAAACCAGTTAAAGCGGAGGAAGACAGTCCTCAGAGCCCAAAACCAGTTAAAGCGGAGGAAGATGGTCCTCAAAGTCCTGATCCAGATGCCAGAAATGCTGGAGATGGTCTTTGTCTGGGTGAGAAGATAGCAGCAGTCCCTCATCGGAGAAATTTCGCTGCAGGCATTGTTCCGTTTGAAGACACACCAGAGTATACTGAAGTTGCTGAAGCCACAGGGACATACCTGAGGATCAGAGACTTGCTAAAAAGCTCACCTCGGAGTTTAGCCAAGAAAAAGACAGAATTTACTTGATTTGAAACGCAGTGATTATTGTGCTTTTAAAGTGAAAATTCTGTTTTATTTTCTTGACCATACTACCAAACATGTTTTTTTTTTTATGTTTATTTTTTTTTTTTATTAAGCTGAATGTCCATGCTGTATATAAATGTAATCTGTATAGAACCATTGAGGGATGCTGCAACTGTGGGTTTTAGCCTCACATTTCTCAAATTTTTGTAGCATTAGTTGACTTATGTGCTATTCATTGTATGTTTAAAAAAGTTTGCTTCTCCTGACCTTAAATGATTTTGATGTCATGGTTGTTAAAATGCTATTTCTATTTTTGTCTCACTTGAAATTACTTTACAATGAAAAGTAAACCTGTTTCTGTTTGCTTTATGTGCTTTACTTTTTTATTTCAGCCCTGGTACAGGGAATTATTGGATCTACAGGGGTAAAAGTGGGTTGAATTTTATATAAAGCCAATCTTTCTTTAAAATATTGCTGTTATATTTGTTTTCCAGATGCTGTGCTTGACCACACATTTTAGCCAATGGCAGTAATATCACTTGAATATTATGAGCGGAGAAAAAAAACTGGTTTACAATTTGCACATTTATTTTACCTGATACGACTTCAGTCTGCATTCATCCTTTACGTTGTTCAACACTGGGGAAATTGCAAAATCTGTTTTGGGACCTATTAAGAGCATAGGTACATTAAAAGCTACAAAAATATACTGATTGGCTTAATAATAGAAATAATTCCAAAATGATCTACCACCATATGACTATAAAATGTTAGGTGGGTTTTAATGAGATAGGCATATATTTACTTAATTTGCTCAGTCTGTATTCTTTACCTTTTTACTCTTAATACTCTTTAATCTTAAGATTCCAAAAGGATCTACTAGCATGAGTATTCTAACATGTTAGGTGAGTTATAAATTGTACATAATGGGGTTGGCTGAGAATTTACCTCAGTGGGTAGTAAGCCATTTACTCTGTATATATGTAAATGCATACATTACATTAAATCTGAAATTGGACCTAAACACTGATATACTATATATATGTAGTTTGGCACCTGAGAAATGCAGTATTTTCTATTTAATTTTTACTTTTATAAAGTTTCTTTACATTATTGTGACTTTTCTCGTTGTGTTAATGTGTGATAGTCTGAGTCAGAGATTACATCCTATTTGCATAATTCCGTTTTTCCCAGTTGATTAAACGTGGTGTGGCGCCAGTGCGGGTCTAAAGTTTCGTGTGTGAGTGGTTGTGCTCAGAAGTCACTGGGGCAGGGCTCCATCTTACTGAACACATCCTCTTTGGTTGACGTTCCTCTCGGCCGTTGGACAAACAGCTCGTACGCTGGGCTGTGCCTGCCTGTGTCTGATCCGAGTTGTAGTCGTCGTGGTTCTCCACACAGGTCGCTAGCTGTACATTTTTCTACTGAGAAGACGTAGGTTGTACAGAAACATTAACAGGTCAGTATTACCTCGTGCTGAGCCCGTGTGTTCCCCTTTACTGATTTACTTGCATATAAGTCACAAACTAGGCGTACTTTAATGTGGAAGTTGTTGAGGCAGCCTAATCGTTACTTAAGGTGTTACTTTAGCTAGCTAACGTTAGCTAAGCAGCCCTCCTGTCCACCGGTTCGCAGTATTGCTCGGGCCTCGGTGCTAACGTTACTTAGCAACTAATCACGTCTATTCTTATCGGGATAACGGACCGGGATTCGCTTAAGCTTGCCGCATGACAGTACAGTCTGGGGGCCGCCGAGTTAAAAAGGTGTCGTAGCCCACGCTATAATCACCGGTGATCTAATGATCAGTTTGTTATGTTGACTGTCAACTTGTGACAGCAGTGTGCCCTGCTGGAGCTTCGGCGACATTGCGGAGACTTTTGGACTTGTGGAATTTGCTTGAGTCACTCACTAAGGCTTTGAGATTGAGAGCGTTTAATCAGATGTTTAAGCTAGTGGATCCAGCCGTAATGTTACTTACTGAAGACGCCCCTGTGCTTCAGACACTGTGTGCGGCATCAGAAGGATTACATGGTGGGGATAAGTTAGCAGACATGGTGTATTTTCAGGCTTTGCTCTTACCAGATGTGCCACCTCATCGACAGCTTTCAATCGGCTAGCTACTGTCAAATGCGGGGTGTGTGTGTACACTGTAACTGTGCAATACTGCAATATCACACAGTTTATGGGTCAAAGGTGTGACTTAGACTAGTATCAAGCAGCCTTTCTTTTTCGGACTAAAATTATTTTAGCTTGTTTAGACATGACTAAAACTTCCAGTCTTCTGGTCTTTACCACTATGACACTATTGCTGCATTTATATGTTTAAGAGTCACTAGTCTTACTTGGACTTTGTGTTAATATTATTTTTAATTTAATGAATTTTATAATTTTCCAAACTGAACATTGCAATGGTTATCGGTCATACATTGCCATCAATTCTAGCTTTTCATCAAGTGAAAGCTGTAATAGCCTATATGATATCAACCCCAATATGTTTTCTTGTTGAAAAGGTTTCATTTGTTTTGGATAATCTAACCATTAAATTTGATCCACAGAGGAACCTCTAGAGTGTCTGTTTTATCATCATATTTCACATCTGAGTAAACTTGTTATGGTGAGGGTGTTTTACAGGAAGAGAAGTGTTATACATAGTGGCTGTAAGTTTGGTCAAATGATAATTTACACATGAAAGGAGTTAACAGGTGACTGTGTATTAGTGAGGAAGCTGAATTCCTCTTCCTCTGATTCTGTGCCGCTTTTCTACACTGTCAGTGTGAGCAGGGGTCTACGTAATCATCCCAGCAGATGTTTCCTCAAAAAGGAAGAACCTGAGCACCCCTTTTGTTTACTAAAAGACGAGTGCTGGACTGTTGGACAAATCAGAATACACTTTTTAAGATACAAACGCACACTTTTTGTCAAAAGCTTGTAATGAGCATACAATAAGACTTAATTTCCAGGTTTGAGCAGAGATGGAGGGAAATGTGAGGTTATGGTTAAAGATGTCAACCCATTATCATCTGTCAAACACTGAACTTGTTTTTACTTTCTTACTATTCTAGATATTAATGGCCAGTTTTGGTCTTCTGAAAGAAAATGTGAAAACAAAGCCTTCTGGTTTGTGTGACAAATAACACCCTTTTAGTAGTTAGCAAATAAATGGATTGTAGGTGCGAATGAAGATTTTACTACCAAAAATGCAAGCTTCTTAAGCTTACATCTGTGCCCCAAGTGGTTTTGCACTCCTTTGGTCTGCAAATAAAAAGGCACTGTGTGTAAACACCCTGAAGTGTTGGTAATTTCACTAGAATTGACCTCTAGGTTGTTTTCTATTCTCTATGCTTTACAACATGTTTGTGATCACCGAAAATAGTAATTAACACAAAGCATGCCTTGTCTTTTTGCGCGCACACACTGAGCACTTCATTTCTGTCATTACCAATATGGAAGTAGGTTTTTTTTTTTTTTTTTTTTTATTTATTTATTTTATTAGCATTTAAAATACAACTACA
>JAPSES010000219.1:3224304-3243772 GCA_029822895.1 Maxillicosta whitleyi | reverse complement strand
TTGTTAATTTCTTTGTTAGCAGCATGTAATTCACATTTCTTTGGGTATGTTTCCAGTGTCAAGAATCTAATAAAATACATTAAAAAAACAAATGTGGGAGTAATATTGCGGGTGTCAGTCACAATATGTGGGGGAACTGTGCTGCTTAGCGGACGTTTGCGCTCTCTGAGTGCTTTTCTAGTTCTCTCTAATTTCTTCTGTCTAATGCCTGACCTTTTTTCTTCAAGATGGAAACGAAAATGGATCAGCTACGTGCCTTGGTAGAAGCTGCAGACAAAGACAAAGTAGAACTGCTGAATCAGTTGGAGGAGGAACGCAGGTAAACATCCTCAGCATTGACTAATTGCAAGACCCAAGGTCATTACTGACAATATGTCACCAAATATTGCTCACATATTATATATACGTAGAAGAACAGAATGCCTTTTGCCATCATAACAGTGTTATCACATCCACATTCATGGGTTACAGAGTTTGCTTCTTATTTGTTGATAATTTTATTCCATAAATTGTAAGTAAAATAAAAGATATTTTTTTCTGTCTAATAGGAAAGTGGAGGATCTGCAGTTCCGGGTAGAGGAAGCTTGCATTACCAAAGGAGACTTGGAGGTAGATGCACTATAATTACAACATTTTTAAGTGTTAAAATTTGATGTCCTTAATCTTATTAAAATAAAACTTGACTAGCAAGTCCACAGTAAAATCTGGAAGCAGGAAGCAGATGCTCCATTCCTCCTGTTTCAGCTCAGTATTTTACTTCACACAAACATTGAGGATTTTTTTTCTATCTATTCTATCATGATGGAAAGTGACAACTGGTCTGTACATTTGTTTGTATTTGTGGCTAAAGTTATTATTTAAAACACAGGCCTCATATTTATAAAATGAGAAATAATGTTTAGATGAAAGGCAATTTTTTCAAATATGTATAAATTATAGTCATAGGAAATGTTAAGCAAGTGCCACTTCTCTGGATATAACATCTCACCATATATTGAAAATGGAGATTTATCAGTGAGTAGAATATTAATCCCATCATCAATCATGCAGAGAACTGGGGTCCAGTGTTGTCTGTGGTCATATCTGATTAAAGGATTTGTTATTTGTTTCACAGTTCGACACAGGGGACCATCTCGATAACCCTGAAGGCACCTGAGCCCAAACTAGATCTAAAAAATGAGTACAGGGTTAGAATACCTCTTAATCATCTTTGAAACCTCATAAACTAACAGTTTATTACTTACTCACTGCTTTGAATATTTTAAACCAATTGCATGCAGCTTGGAAAAACCTTCAGAAACATGTGGAACAAAGGATGCTTTCTTATTGAAGGTGTACATACTAATGAAGTGCTATAACCCTCAGTGCCTTCCTGTTCAGTGATGTGATGTTGTTGCCTCTTCTTCCTTTTTTGTCCTCGTCTTTCATGTTGGTCCAGTACTCAGCATGGAACCACTGGAGATGCTCCTTTGTCATTTCACTGCCCCAACACATATATAGGTTCAATTCCTAATGCAAATAGAGGGAAATAATGCCCAGTTCAAGAAATGTAATTGGTATAATAGTCCATTTAGATATTACACTGAAAAACTAATTTAATCTACTAGACTACATATATGTACAGTGGGAATATACAGTATATTGTTTACCTTTTAAAAAAAAAACACAGTTTAATGGTGTAAATTCTGACAAAGGCTTTTAGACATTTGGAAGTGATTGTGTCCCCCCTTTGCGTTGACATACATGGAATAACAGACAGGCTGAAGCACTGGAGTCTGCTTGGATATACCTTGTTAATCTGTTATAAAGGCATTATTCAAAGTGCACATAATACCAGTTAGTCAAATGGGGAATCCTGTCTGTTTCTTGAGCCCCATATGCGTATGTGTTACCGACTTTTAATTTTTTTTTTTTTTTTAAAGAGCCCTGCACATGGTGATAATAACTGGTGATGATAATTGGTGGTTTCTTATACAGTACTTGGATTATATAGTGTGCACAGTGGCTGAATCACTGAAGAGCGAAAGCAATGCCAATGATCAGGAAGTAGCTGCTATATATGACTGATGCTATTCCTCCTTAAGTGTCTTCTTGGATCTGGGCCTCTGTGCAGCAATTCCTGAAAATACTTAGACTAACTTCCTGTAATTTAATGCAAAGGGTGATCAGTATTACAATATTAAATATCCTCTGTGCTGCAGTGCATTGTGGAAACAGAAAACAGTTGGCATTCCTTTTTCTTGACGCTGTGATGAAGTCACTGTCACCTGATTTACTTGCTGGCTCGGCACACATTATCACTTTTTTTTTATTATCATAACAATCAATGCGCTTTGTTCACCAGGGTGTGAGTTTTGCATGTTTACTTCTAAACAGCCTCCATCAACATACTCATCCTGCACTTCCATAACACATTCCTCCTTTTGCTGCTTGTTCTGTACTCCTTCCCATTCCTTCACAAAAATCCCTATGTGCAGCTGTTTATGGCACAGCCTGAAAGTTCTGCATGGGGGTGTTTTTCCCATTTCCACTCACCCACCACTTCCAACCCAATATCCTTCATACAATCTCCCTAAAATACACAAACACAGCATTACCATTGTCCAAACCCCTGTCTCCCTTCTCTCTCCTTCCCTCTCTGTCTGCGTTGGGCTGGCATGTGATGGTGGCACTGGTGTGTTCTCTTCCTCTCCCCCTTGTTTACTAACAGACGCAGACCAGGCTGGAGCATGCCCACATTAAGGAGCTTGAACAGAGCCTGCTCTTTGAAAAGACCAAAGCTGAGAAACTCCAAAGAGAGTTAGAAGACACTAGGGTAATGAATTCTGCTCTGCACTGTGCTGCGTTGGAAAAGAGGGCTTGGGCCGGGGATTGTGGCTAAAAACTGTTCGGAAAGGTGTTGAGCAATAACTGGAGCTGCACCTTTTTTTTTTTTTTTTGTTTGGGCTTGTGGGGAATAAACCTTACATGCATTTTCTGGCTCTATACTAGAGGTGCTCTTCCAACAAACAAATATTTAAGTGAACTGTCAGTTTATACAAATGAATTACGCAAATATCTTTGAATGCTCAAAGCAGTCTATCCTGTTTAGGATTAGATTTTAAAGTTCATCAGCTATAGACTCCTTTTATAACCTTTTTGTCCCCTAGAATTTTTTTAAAATCTCATTTCATATTAAACTGACACTGTTCTAACTTTTTACAGTGTTACAGTGCTTTATTATTGTTCTATTTTCCAAAAGTGAACTCGCTCTAGCTTTGTTGGTATCACTGCTTAACCAGACAGACCAACTTTCCCCTCGTCCCCAGCTGATCATGTTCTGAGTTATCCTATGTTTTATGTCCCAAGTCCTTCCCAGCATCCATTTGTCCTGCTTATTTGGTGTCCCTTTGCTAGTCCTAGAGCTGCTCCACATCCCAGACGTTGCATCTTTGTGTTCCCCAACAGTATCATAGTGCTAAAGACTATTAACAAAAAAGTGCTGTGAAGAGTTTTATACACAGTAATATTTATACTGAAGAAAAGTTTTACCTACTTGAACTTTTCCACATGCCACATAACTGTATCTAATATACAGTTATGGTGATTTAAAAATAGACAACTGGATTCAGTTCTGGGTTCACCAACCCTTGAAGTCAATAACGGCGTAACTTCAGCGATTAATGTCAGTTTTGATCAAAATTGTTGTGCACACCGTTAAGCCTCCAAACATGCTCAGTGTTCACATCCATTATTTGGACCATACCTTTTGTAGCCACAAGAGGTCAGTATTACATCTTGTTTTTGAGATTGACTGTTTCAAGCGCACTCATTAAGCAAGCAACTTAAACATTTAGAAGTTTTCCATTTACTTTGAATTCTCTGATATTGTGGCTATATTTTTTTTCTGTAGCAGTCAAAGAATGATTGTATTTCATATTATTATATTATTTAAACTTGTTTTCATGCACACCAGTCAAGTATGTACATTGGTATTCATCTCTGAATTAAAGATTTCTGCTGTTGAAGGTTGCAACGGTGTCAGAAAGATCTCGAATTATGGAGCTTGAGAAGGACCTTGCACTGCGAACAAGAGAAGTTACAGACCTGCAGCTGCGTCTTGGCACCCAGCAGGGTGGTGAAGACTTGAACTCAACTGTTTCTCCACTGCTTGATGAGATCAATTCTCTGAGAGATCAGTTAGCTTCCCAAGAATCTAAGCAGCAAGAGGAGGTGGGAAAGTACAAGGAGAAACTGGAAGAGCTAGAGAAGAGCCACAGTGAGACAGTTGTCCAGCTTCAGGCTGCATCCGTTCGACTTTCAGGTGATAATGAACAGTTGCAGATGCGCCTAAGCCAGGCAGAGAAGGAGAATACAGAGGTTATTGAATCATGGCGTTTAAAGTTAGAGTCTGCTGTTGCCTCTCATCAGCAAGCCATAGATGAGCTGAAGCTGTCTTTCAGCAAAGGTGCAGGTGCCCAAACTGCAGAGCTTGTAGAAACCAAAAGTGCACTAGAAAAGCTAAAGTTAGAGCACAAGCTAGGTCTTGATGAGACTGAAGCCAAACATAAAGCTGAATCCTTGGCTTGGACTCGGGAGATACAGGCTTTGAAGGGACAGATTTTGTCATTGACTGAGGACAAGGAGAGACTGGAGGAGTCACTACGGTCTCGAGTTGAAAGTGCTGAAGAGCAACACCTCGTGGAGATGGAGGATGTTCTTGGAAAGCTTCATGCTGCTGAAGTTAAATTAAAGGAGTTTGAGGAGAAAGAGGCAGTGTTGACACAACAGACACAAGACAAGGACAGAGAAACCAAAGAGCAGATGGCAGAGGTGGTGGCTTTGCGGAGCCAAGTAGCACAAGGCAACCAGGAGCTTGAGACCCTGAAGAGTCAGTTAGAGCAGGTTCAGAGCCAAGGCAGCTCACAGGGGGCCAAGGTAGGTTTTCATATCCATTCTATTTTGCCATGTCATCATTTAAAATAAAATCTTTACAAACTGCATTTTCAGTTGTTTGCCTTCTTTTGTTTTTGTTGTTTAATGCACTTGCCTTGTATTTTATACATTGTACTACAGGTCAATGAATTAGGATCTCTGTTGGATGGAAAAGAGAAGGAAGTCCTCTCAATGCAGCAGAGTCTAAATACTGCACAGCAACAGAAGGACGCCCTAGAACAAGAACTTGGAAGCCTGGTGAGGCTATTTGCTCATAGTTGAGAATAAATACATTACATTATTGCCTGATGGTTTGTTCTCTTGCAATTTTGAAGCTGTACAAGAATCTAGAACAACTTGCTGTACAAAAATAAATCGTGTATAGAAATAGGATGCTGAAGGTTTCTTTGCTCTCACAGAAACAAAAGATGGCTGAAAGCACAGAGGAGCAGACTAAATCCACTAAAACTATGCAAGGTAATTTATCTCAGCACCTGCCCTTATTTACTTAGTCAAGCATTTCCCCCTCACCTTGTCTTACACCTTGCCTAATCTAGCATTGTTTTGTTGAGCTTTTCAGGAATTTCACTTAAATATTTTACAGAAACGGCTGAGAAACTCTGTAAGTTGGAGGAGCAGTGCACATCCATGTCAGCAGAATCAGAGTCTCTTAGAAGTCAACTGGCAGGTGAGAACATTGCAGCTTCAGTGTTTTTCCACTAAACATTTCTGCACTATATCAGTTTGTGTTCTATAACGCTTATTATTTTTCTGTTCTGTTCTTTTAGGACTGGAGAGAAAGCTGAAGACTGCAGATGAGAAGGTTGAACAGCTTACAAAGGACAAAAGCAAGCTGGAAAATAATATTTCAGATATGATGAAGGCATCTGGTGATAGTTCAGTGCAGCTGTCCAAAATGAATGAAGACCTCATGCAGAAAGAACGGTACACACCTTATTATTTCCCTTCTCCTTTAGAACATCATTTCTGTAATATAAACAATCTGACATCAATCCTGTTGGCCTCAAACGGTGTGTCTGGTCAAATGATCAGAAAAAAAATCATATCTTTAGTTCATTTCATTTCATAGCATCTTCCTAACCTGTCTCTTAACATCATTCTCTCCCTTTTTTTATATTACTCAGGAGGCTTGAGGAGTTACAGAATCATTTAGCAGAAGAGAAGGAAAAAGTGGCACACTTGAATGATCAACTCCAACAGGAAATAACACGCAAAGATGAGGCGCTCAAGGAGACAAAAAGTACACATCAGTGTCAAATCAATAGCTTTGAAGAAAAGATTGCATCTCTGGTTAGTGGTTTGTCATTTATTCTCCCTGTGTCAGAGTGGCCTGAGACTCGCATGTATTAAAATAAGGACTTTAGAAAATAAACCCTTTATTCACTGGCTGTTTGAGAAATCAACACATTTGTTTTTCCCCATTTCCTGTTGTTTAGGAGAACACTGTGCAACAAGGTGAAACCCTGGTTGAAGAGCTGAAGACTTCTCACAAGAAGTCCTTGTCTGAGGCATCAGAACTTCATCTGAAGGAGCTTCAGGTGATACAGGATCAGGTTAACCAGTTAAAGCAGGATCTCAGTCACTCCAGGGATAAAGGTCAGGAGTTGCAGAAGCAGGTGTCTGAGTTGCAGCCCTATAAGGAGCAGGCACAGGTAAGCACAAACCTACAAAGGTACAGATTGCCAAGGTTGATGTAAAAATGCCCTTTATGTATTCTCTTACCATTTTTACTTATTGTCTCCAAAATTTTCCCTGTTCGGAAAACAAATCATCCATGTTAAAAATTCTATTTATTATTCATTCTTAGTGCCATTTCTCCAAACCCATTTGATGGGAACAGCATTTAAAAAGTACACATGCACATGTTGGGCTATATCTTTTACTTTGAAATAGAATATGTTATTTTGTTAATTATGGGAGGATATTAATGACTTCATGTAACATCATTGATCTATATGCATTATTGGCAGTTTCATTCTTCACACCATCTAAGAGTGTTTGATAAGTCCCTTCTTTGCCATTGGTCTAATAACCTGTTTTGTCATAATTGTCTTGGCTCAGATTACACGCTTTTAGGGGTACACCTTCATTTCGTCTGTTCATATTAAAATCATATTAAAGCAAGTAGGAACTCATTGATACAAGCCTTAATTTTACACTGGACTATGAGTGTTTAATCTTAAATGTTTCTCAGACTTTATTAAGATGTACCCCGCCTAGCCTTTTTTGACAGCAGTCATTTAAGTTGATCATTTTCACTTTTTTTTAACAAAAAGTATTTTTGTGCAGATATGGAATTTGTCATCAACATTTCAAAGTTCCAAAGTTCTCTGTAGTGAACTGTAAAAACAATGCAAGATAAAGAATAGGCTTTACAAAATATTTCCCAAAACAAAGCAGTTAATGGGGCAGACAATAGAATGAAGCTTATATCCAGTTTAAAATAAAATCAGGAATAAAAGTAAACATGAGTAATAAAATTTTTTTTGCCTTTTAAAATATACTTGTCTTCATACTGTGTTTTTATTTATTTATTATTTTTTTGCAAATTGGATCCATACCTTGCATAACTGAGTAAAATGCTGTGGGAGATTTTAGCCATATCCTTTGGCAGCCAAAAGTCACTTTTATTAAATGACTGCCACAATTTTTGGGTTTAACTATATAAGTTTAGAACTGAAGTGAAAATGCTCCACCTTACTTTTTTTTTTTTAAACCTTTGGTTTAAGCAGTGGTGAAATCTTGCCAGTTTAACCCTTCTCCAGCTTAACCTTTCTGGTTGCATATCACCTATGTTCATATCTGCTTGGTTTATTTTGGATTATCTTACTTTTCCCTGTATGTATTTCCCCCCTTTTTTTCTTTCAATTTTATTTTCCCAGTGTCTTTCTGCTGATCTTGAGTCCACCAAGCATGATGTTGAACATTTATCCAAACAAATGGAAAAGCAGAGTCTAGATCTGGAGCTCACGTGTAAGAAAAATAAGGCTGTGGAGATTGAGAGAAGCAAAATGGAGAATCAACTTTCTGATATACAAACAAAATTATCTGCCCTGGAAGTTAGTCACCAGCAGCTTTCAGTCCAGAATGAAGAACTGCAAAAAACTAAAGAGATACTTTCAAAACATGAAGAAGAGCTTCTCGCCAAAAATAGTTGTTCAGATGAAGAAAGAATTTCTCTCACTAAAGAGCTGGAGAAACTAAAAGATGACTTTCATCAAGTACAGATTGAAAACAAAAACCTGAAGCAAGCCAAAGATGAGCAGCAGGTCAAAATTGAGGAACTTGAAAAACAAACTGTAGAGAAGAATGACATGCTGTTAAAGCATCAACAGGACATCCAACAGATTGAGACTAAAAAGAAGCAACTACTTGAGGATTACGAAAATGCCTGCAAAGAGAAGAACAGACTTGAAGAGGACTTGAGTGAAAACATATCTAAGCTCACATCTGAGAAGGACAATCTCATTTTAGAGAGGGACACTGCTAGAAATGCCAAAAAGTCACTTGATGCTAAAAATGCTGATTTGCAGTCAAAAATAAAATCTTTGAACTTAGAAAAAGAAGATCTTACAATGAAGAACACACAGCTGCAGACCCTGACGGAAACATTAGCAAAGGAGAAAGAGGATATGTCTTCTGAAATCAGCACTGCCACATTGGATAAGAAGAATCTTGAGACAGTGAAAAAGGAGCTTCAAAATAAACTCAGTGTCACTAAGAAAGACTTGGAGAATTCTTTTCGTGAATGTGAAGAACTTAAAGCATCAAAAATGAGCCTGGCTCAGATGCTGGAAGAGTTTAAAACAAGCAGCCAAGTTACTGACTCTGAGAAACTTCACCTTCTACAGGAGAAGGAGGACCTTCTTGCAGTCCAAAGAAAAGTGTGTAGTGAAAAAGATGAGCTCCTCAAAGAGATAGAAGAACTAAAGGAGAAGCTTCAAGTCTCAGCGGAACAACTTTGTCAGTCAAATGAGAAACATAAAGAAGCACTATCATCTTTAGAGCAAGAAAAGAAGTCTTTTAATCTTCAGAATTCTGAAACTGAGATGGTTCTTCATGCTTTACGAAAAAAACAAATGAGCCTGGAATCTGCATTAGAGCAGCAGAAGATGGACTACGAGCGACTGGCAGGGGAGAAGGGGGAATTGGAGGAGAAGCACATAAAAGTCATGTCTGAGAAGGATGCTCTTTCTCATGAGCGAGAAAAGTTAGCTAGTGATGTCCGAGCAGTCAGGGACCAGTTGGATAGTTATTCCAGAGCTAATGCTGACCTTACTCAAGATAAGTCAGAGTTGGCAGCAAAACTTGAAGAAAACCAACGTCAAAAAGATGAGGTTGAAGCTAAGCTAACTTCGTTGAAACATGACAAAGCTGACCTCCAAAATAAGTTGCAGAAACAAACCTCTGATGTAGAACTTCTTGAAAGGGGAAAAGATAAACTGGTTGAGGAACACAATAAACTAAAACTAGATTCTGAAAAAGCTCATTTAGACCTGATTCAACAGGTGGACAAGCTTAGAAAAGATTATCAGAATCTGCAGTCACTTCAGGCTGAAAAAGACAAAAAATTGCAGTCTACACAAGAAGAGAAAGAGGGTCTGTTGAAAGAAAAACAGGAACTGAAATGTCAAAATGAATCGCTGTCAGAGTCCAAGGTTTGTCTTGAGTCACAGTTACAGGCTGAAGCCAGTGAACGGAGTAAAATGACCTCTGAGAGGGATGGTCTCTCCCGACAGATTGAAGAGCATCAGAAGAAGATCAACAAACTCATGCAAGAAAATGAGGATATATCCTCTAATCTCAAGAACACTGCTGAACAGAAGAAGTCAGATGTGGCATCACTGAGCACACAATTAAAGCAGAGAGAGCAAGAAACCAGTCAGTTGGCTGTAGATAAAGAACAGCTAGTCTCTAAACTTGAGGAGATGGGAAAACAGATTTCCTCCCTGACCACAGAAAAGAAAACACTTGTAACTGGACAGAGTAAATTAAATCAGGACATCACATCTCTTCGCAGTAGTCAAGAAAAATGGCTGTCAGAGCGTTCAGAGCTCCTTGGAGAGTTAGACAAATTGCAGACCACCCAAAAACAGCTCCAAGCAGATATCAGGACATTACAAAGTGACAAAGAAGCTTTAGAAAAGCAATACAGGGAGGCTGTTGGAGCAGTGTCAGCTTCTGCAACTATGAAAGAAGAGCTTTCCTCCAGCATCTCTAACTTGACAGCTCAGAGGGAATCCCTGCAAATGGAGAGAGATGAAGCCACCCAGCAAGTCATGCAGCTCGAGTCCCAACTAAAAAATGTGCTTTCTAAGCAGCTTGAGGTATTCCTCTGGTACTAATCACAATCACAACCTCCTTAGATTGGCTGGGGCTATGTCACTTTCTCACTGACTGCTTGCTGGTTTGTCTCCCTTCTCCCCCTTACTTTTTTTGTGCATAACATTCATCTTCCACTTACTAACAACTGTTTACTACTTCTAGCTCCCAGCCTGTACATGTTTTCCTGTGGGCTTATAACGTGATCTGAGATCAGTAGTTGTGTAAGGGACCACACTTGGCTGTGATCTATGCGGGTCACACTCCGCAGTTTGGGAAATGTGATCAGTGCATTGGATTAATTGAACATTCAGTCAATATTGGGCAAAATGAAGTTTTCTTTTTTTGGAGATGACATACGTTAAATTACGTCATTTCATACTGTTGCATTGTTTAGGTGTCATAACGTATAGAAGAGAGAGCGAGACTAGTCACTTCTGCCATTTTCACTGGTTCTAGATTGTAAGTTTATAGGCTTATAGATTCACATTTGCATTTAGTAAAAATTGGCTTGGTTTCATTGTAAAACTGTCAGCAGGTTTGACAAACAGCAGAACATTCAAGTGTGAGTGAACTCCTGTTCTCCACCCTCAACAATGTCTTAACATACAGTGTCTTAACCAACTTCAAACAATTTTCAGTTGGATTTTATTTATTGAAAAATTCTCCACTCAATAATTGGAATAAATAAATAAATAAAAGAACTGAGGAATGTGTTACAAATATGTCCTTACATGAGGTATTGTTCTCGTTTTAGGTATTGCCTTATTTCTCTTATTTAGGAGTGGGGATTTTTCACTATGGTTCTGTAAAATTAGCTTTTATCATGCATTCTTTTGCAGAAATGAGATAACATTCACGGTTGCTAAAGTGAATGGGCAGTGACTGTCAGTATCCGTTCTGAGGCCACAGGTTATTGAGTAATGTAGAGTATCTAGTAGCTGTTTTTCTCCATAGTGTAATTACTGTGATGGTGATCCTCCTCTAGATGTTACTTTAATGTAAAAATTTTTTTTTCGTAATTCATTTTAATTCAGAAATTAAGATGAACTTTTTAAGCATGCATTGTAAACCTAAATCATAATACAATTGAACCTATTTTGAAGTGTTTGCATTCAAGAAACACTTGAAAAAAATGATTAAACAAATGATTTGTTCATTTTTATTCTGTTTAGTTGAGGTCAGTGTTCATTTGTTGTTCTTACTTGTTCTAAGCAAATATTACTGCTCATACACTGCCTAGGCCACAGAGGCTTCTGGGAAAACTGCTGAGGCCTTTGAGCATCTGACAAAAGAAAAAGCCACTTTACTGCAGGAGAAAAATGAAGCCCAGTCTTTGTTGGAAGAGATCCGTACTTCAAAACAGGAAATGGAGACGCGGGTAAGAGATAGATTTATTCTGTGAAAATGGAAAGGCATCTTCAACCAAAAATCCTGCATCTGAGAGAAACAGTGATGTGAATCATCTATACAGGACATTGTGTATTACACTGCAAATGTAAGATGTCTATTGGTTTCAGCTCAAAGCACTAATGGAGGAGAAGTCCAAGTACCAAGACGACCTGAAAGTATCGGAAGAGCAGCTTTGCACAGAAACTCAGAAGACCACGACTCTCTCCCAGGAAATGTGAGTTTTTATTATTTTCATCTTGTTTTATGTTAATTATGGTATTTTTATTTTCCGTATAGAAGACACTGTACAAATACTGTTTGTCATAATCATTGTAGATCTATGTCAAATTGAAGACCCTTAATTAATTGTATGTAATTAGACTGTTAGAGTAAAAAACAAAACAATAAAAAGGATATTTTGGTTCATATGTTACATTTTATTAGGCTATCTCTAGGAATTGTCAAAGCATGATTGATGAATGTTTTATGCAGTGAGAGGCTGAAAGAAACGGTTTCTACGAAGTCACAGTCCCTTCAGAAACTGCAGGATGAGCACAACAAGCTGAGTGAAGTGCTTGATAACAATCAAAAAGATCAGAGCGATCTCATGAAGGTGCCACATGTAACATATTTATTCTAAAAATCTTACACATATGAGCACTACCCCAGATTGTCTTTGAATAAGTGTACTTTTTGCCCTTCTAGCTCAAGGATGAACAGGCTAAACTCAAGAAACAGTTAGGAGAGTTGAAGCAAAGGTAAGAGAAATTTATCAATAATTTCTTTTTTAGGCAATTTGTCATGACTGTTGAGCCAAATGCAAACATTTGTTGTATAAATCAGCTTTTTCTATGACTCTTTTATGTGCTTCTAATTAAGCCTATGCTATGTTATTCTGTCCTTTCCTTTAAAGCCTGCCAAAAAATTCCTTCAGGTACTTTCAAACTTTCAATATATGTGATCTTGGTCTTGATTTTAATAAACAACGCAAGTAGATTTAGGAATATGAAAATGCATCCTAATAAATAAGATACAAAAACTCATTTAAAGGTGCTTCATCTCATGTGAATTATAGTGTATGTGACTTTACATCCATTACTGTACATGGTGATGTGCTTTTGTTTTAAAATTTGCCATTTTACTAAAAACCTCAATATTGGTAAACATTAAGAACTGTGAAATAACATTCTGATGGAAAATCTTATACATGTTCTGGGCCAAACACTCAGGTTATCGGGTCAACTGAAAAATATTTGGTATTATTTTTTTCTATACTTGTCTTTAGTTGGTATTTGTGTCTTTAACAGTGAGAACACGTTGAAGGAGCAGTTGGTCAAGGAAAAGGCTGCCCTTCAACAGTCCATCAATAAAAAGAGTGCCTTAACGTCCGAAAAAGACCAGCAAGTAGAAAACCTGAGGAGCGAGGTGAGAACAGTGTACATGCTACAGTCTTATAGTCAGAGCAGCTAAATAAAGAAAAATAAATAGCTGGATGTACAGAACGTAGGTGGATGACAGATTTGGAGTCTGAACAGACATTAAGAAGTATAAACCTTTACACAGGACATGTCTGTATTAAACATCACTTCCGTTTCATATGTCATGAACAATGAACGGGGCATTTCTCACACTGTAAAGTCAAACAGGATGTCACTTCTAGGTCGTAAAAACCTTTGTTGTGCTTTCTTTTTGACTGTACATTAAATATTGTGCATTTCTGAAGCTGTGGTATTCTGATTTGTTCTGGATTTCTGCCAGAATAGTGTTAATAATTAATTAGTTGATAATTGATAATAAATTGTCTCTAGTTTATTTCATATTTATTTATTTATTTATATATGCTTGAACCAACAAGTTATTCAGCATTTACTATTGTATAATAACATAAGTTTCTTTTGTAACAGCTGGCTGTACTGCGTGCGGAAAGTGCCTCCGTTAAGACGCTCCAGGGTACGGTTCAGGCCTTGGAACAGGACAAGGCTGATCTTCAAGAGCGTGTTAAGAGACTGGAGAAGGACCTGGCTGCAGGGCCTGATGGTATCAACAAATCCTCAGGTAACACAGTGTTATCATTTCTAACAGAGGTGTGGAAAAAGACCAGACCTCAGTCCCATTGCAAACCATCTGAAATGTGATGAAGGCAAAGACAGCTGGCCACAAAACATAAACACCGCCAAGCTGTTTACATGTGTGTACCAGGAGTAGCATAAATAACCAACAGCATTGGGAGAGATTGGAGAAGAACATTATTATATTAATATTAATTTCTATTTATTTATTAACATTAATTTCCAGACTCATCTGAACTTAGTATTAGCTTTTTTTTTTTTCATCAGTTGATAACTGAAAACAATTAATTGCTAGAATTTTTTTTGCAAGGAAATGTTCTAAATCACATTGCTTTCATTTTTTGGGATAAATATAGTGAGAAATTCATTCAGACACATGAATGTAAAAGTAAAATAAAAAAAAAAAAAAAACAGTCCATTGATATCACTGCTGTTCTATTTTTTCAGAGCTGGATATGTGATAGAAATAAGGTTGTCTCTCTTATTGAGCACCTGCAAATGAAAACGCATTGAGGATTTCTTATAGTTTTCTTCTCTGTGTTGTGTTCAAGGTGATGAAGTGTTGGACCAACTGTTGGAAGACAAGGAGACTGCAGAGAGTCAGGTGAGTCGACCACTGCGTGTGTCCTCAGTTGCATAAGGCCTGCATAGGTAGAGGATGTCTTGCTCTTCATATAATATATTCAGTATTAAGATGTTTTTCTACTCTGGCCCATAGAAGTTTTGTGGTTTTTCTGTCTCATTGGCATTATCATTATATGTGGGTCAGTAGGAAACAGTCTTACTGAATGCCCTTTGTGAAATGACTGTGCTTCTTACACATTAGACATTTACTAACGAGGTGGATTTGATGTCACTGGCAACTCATGAAGGTTTTTACAGTATAATGTTTTCCAGAGGCGAAATATTGTCTCGATTGACAGGAAATTGAAAGGATTCTGAATGATGATGATTTGCATAACTCATATTCAGCATCACAGCATTTTAACCGTCACCCACAGTGGGATGATCAAATGTGTCCTTAGTATTTCTCTATCATTTTCAGCCTCTGTTTTTCCTAAAATGTTATACTGTATTTTCTGTCAGTGACCTGTTGAGTGTTTTGTCTGGCAGTAGGCGACTCCTAATTTGATTCTTTTTTTTCCCCCCTCTCTTCTCCTCTGCCCTGTCTCTGATGTTGGCAATGCTACACCACCATCAGGCAGCGGTTTGTTCATGTTTTTCATCAGCTTCACTTGTGCATTTCTGTCACCATCACTGTGGTTCTTATTGTATCGTCTTTTGAAAGTCTGTCTGATTGACATTGAAACTACACCTGTCTTCCAAAGATGAATCAAGCATGAATGAGGGACTGTTGCATGATAGTTCTAGGGAAATCATGGTTATCAATACGATCGGGTGTAAATGTCTGACTTATCATAACTGCGTGTTTTACACACTTACTGTGTGACTCATACTGAGCTAAAATGTGTCTTTGGATGACAACTCACAGTGGTGATTTTACTATCAAGGCTGAGATTAGGTTATTATTACACTCCCATGCTCCACTTATGTGGTTGTGATAAATAGTTGATGCACAATACAGTGAATAGATGGAGGTGTTTGTTGTATTAGGATCTAATATAAATATATTGACATCAAGGTTTCTGCAGGTCCATAAAAAGTGTTAATTGTAATCCTGAAATGTCATGAATACAGTGCAAACATATCCTAAAAGTTATGATTTAAGACAGATGCAAGAAAACACTCAGATTAGGAGGCACTAGAGTCCCATGAGGTGTAAGAAAAATATGAAGCTACGTTAAAGACCAACAGCAGACCCCTGCCTTTGCCCAGAGTCCTGCATCAGCACAAATTGGATCTGAAATATGTATTCACAAAGGCAATTCAAGATTCTTAAAATTAATATTGAAACTCACAGAAACCATTTGTTATATGTGACTTATTTACTAACATCAGTGCTGATGCTACTTCTGTGCACCTTTTCAGATTGAGTTCCTGAATTCAGTCATCGTCGACCTCCAGAGGAAGAACGAGGAGCTCAAGGACAAACTGGAGAAAATGGCAGCTGCTGCTCTCAATGGGAATAATGCGAGCGAGATGGATAACTTTGACAGGTGAGTCCTATTCACAGAAAAGATCGGTTATGTACCACCAACATGGTCTGCCCTGACGAAGCAGCTTAAGCTCACAATTTATTGTTGTGTACATACGTGGAATTGTCCTTTTTTGTTAATTTTCTGTTGCTATTGCAATGTAAACCTAAAGGCAGATTTATCATACATTTAGTGTATCGGAGGAGGAGGAGCCACTAATTTTTCATTAAACAATGAAACACTTTTCTGTTTGAATTTGCTTTATAGATTTTGTAAAATGAAATAACATTTAAATAAACAAAAAACAAATATGAACTGACTTAAAGCCTATTACTGCTCTGAAGCTGGAAATAATTCTTAGATCATCTGTGATTTCTCTGTTCTCTTTGAAAGTCAGTTCAGTGCTGGTCAGTTTGTTACATAATTACAATAGAGTAATTCTAATAGAAGAAATATGGTTTAAAAAAAAGCATTCAATTATTATGGGTAACAAAAGGGATTAGCGTTGTTTGAATGTGAACATTGTGTGCCTTGTGTATAAATGCACCATGTAACATTGATGCTTAAATAAAATATAAGAAATGTATTCAAAAATTATATTTAAAAAGTAGTAATAAAATTCCTAAACTTTATTTTAGATTATTAACCTGGTTACTCTGAAGTAATTTTTAATACAACCCAATGAAGTCAATTGTGTGATAAGAAGACAGCCTTCAGATGCTTCACAAAGAGGGGAAAGGGCAAGTCACTGCTAACAGACTAGGGATCAGCAAAACAGCTGTTTATTTAAAACTCCATAAGAACATGTGGTGTGACTCCACCAAGAGCATTAATGATGTGGCTACTGTGGCCTCCTGCTTTATTACCAAAGCAGGAATGAATGGCAGGTTCCCTCATATGTGTGGTCATTGTTACCTGTCAGCAAACATATTGACAGATTTAATGCAGCCTCAGGGTGGGAGTTCCCACAAAACTCAGAACACAAGATCCCACTGAACAGCAAGTCACTTACAAAATAGTAAAGAAGCTTATTTTTCACATGAGGTAAGCAGCTCTGTTGGCAATATATTACATAAGTGACACCTTACTCTAAATCTGAATGGGTTACAGACACTATACTCACTGGTTCAACCCTTTTTTTTTGGTACAAAATCAATTAATGGTGGAATTAAATCCAGGAGAAAATGATTGTAAATATGCCGCTGGTGTGAACATACGCATGAGACCAATGATGGAAGAACATTATGGTATTGTTTAAAGGTCATCGGTCTGATCTCAAACAGTAGAACATGATATGGAAATGGGGATGAATCACTGTATGGTGTTTCTGTTACTTTTAACTAGTTGTTTTTATACAGGTGAAGGAGACAGTTCATAATCATGCATAAGGTGATTATGTAAGATTTGTGACGGGCCTGTTCACCACACTACCATGTATTCAGAGCTGTTTTTGTTTTTTGTTGTTTTTTTTTTTTTTGCAGTCTTGACAAGGAACCTGTGAAGAAGAAGCCTCCCCCGAGGCTGTTCTGTGACATCTGTGATTGCTTCGACCTCCATGACACAGAGGACTGTCCCACACAGATGCAGATGCCTGACTCTCCTCCTCACACCACCTACCACGGCAGTAAAGGCGATGAGCGGCCCTACTGCGACATCTGTGAGGTCTTTGGTCACTGGACCGATTCCTGCAATGACGACCAGACCTTCTGAAGCCTTTTCAACATTTGTCCGCACAATCATGATATTTGCACATCATATTAGAGTAAGGGGTGCTTTTGGGGTTTTAGTTTTTACGTGTGCATTTGTGCTTGTTTTTGCTAAGCGTATTTACTGTCCACGCCAGCCCTTAAGCGCTCTTATGGGAGAACAGTCTCCTCACAATCTCTTTCCAAAAATCATCCCAAAAAATAATTTACAGCAGTGTAACCATTTATACATGTTATTGTAAATGACTTTGGAGGAACATGTTTGATATCCTGGGTTTGTGTGATTGAGAAGATACTGTAGATGGATGTATCCTTGTGGGAGGGTCGACAGTCTTTTCTATCACTTAATTTATCCATATCCTAACATTTGCACAGCTTGTCGGGGGAGGTTACAAAGATAACACAGTATCATAAAAGGTGTTTATTTGAAACTGTAAAGTACTTGATTTAAAAAACAAATGTCAGTTTGCGCAAAAATTGGTGAGCTATAGTTTATTTTTTTATGCCTGGAAATACTATGTACTCTTTAAAGGTTTGATAGTATGTGTGTAATTTTGTGATGGGTCATCACAGAGGACAAAAGAGCAGCAAAACTCAGTGCTGTTTGGATTTAATATGAACTTTTTTATGGCCTTCATTAAGGGACTCTTGAATGATAAGCGAAAAAGAAAAGTAAAATTCAAAGCACTTCACAATGTTAGCTCTCGGTTTCCGGTGAAGTGGCCTTTCCAAAAAAAAGTTTCTTCGCAATTCAAGATGAATTTCTGTATGACACACTTACCTACTTAGGCATTTCTTTCAAATGTTTTGAATAAATGTATAAAATTAAATTAAATTTATGTATAAATTAAAACCATCAGTTTGGTTGATTGTCTTCCCTGCTGCCTACATGACAATAACTACATTTAGTGTCAAGACGCATTAAAATATCACATACTTTGCTTTAAACTCACATATAATGAACAATTCCAAAGATGTTAAGCAACATAAACCTGTATCTCTGGGGTTTGGGTGTGACTGAATGACACACGGATCCACAAGCCGGACTGGAGTCAGAGCTGAACCGATGCTGTGCTGCGTTCGGGAACAAACATTACGCATGTCAGTTCTCATGAGGCGTGGCTTTGGGGGCATGGCTGAAGAAAGGGGTTTGCACTTTTTAATTATGTGTTTTTAAAATGTAGCTTGTTTGAACCGTTTTTCCAGGATCTCCTATCCCACCTTTAACCTGCAGAAGCTGTTTAGTTCTAGTGTGATTCAAAAGTGCACGTATTTAGTGCATCTTTTTGTTGGAAAAAAAAGATGCCATTACAACCCTGCAAAAACAACAAAGATAAAAGCTGCATAAGACTACTGCAGAGTACTGGTATCAACACCTGGGTGATATTTCTACAGAGCCATCATTAGAGAGTGGCAATTCATAAAGACCCAAACATCCACTGGTGACCGAAACCATTTCCTGATATAAACTGTTTAATACCTGCTGATGCACAAGTCCTGTCAACACTTGTAAATAATTGGTGTAAAATACAGTTTGTCATCTTTTCATGGTCATCAGATTATGACAGACAACATTGATTCACCAGTAAAACCCAAGTGATGAGTGACAGTGGATGAAAATGCTTTGTTTATATTCAGTTAATGAAAAGTTTTACTCAAAATGTGACTTTTACTGTAGTTTTCTCTGTTTTTGATATAATCCTCAACTTTAATCTGAGCTTTTATGAACATCTATATGATCATTAAATTAAATATGGGGAAAGGTTATTTTCATTTAAAAATACAAAAAAAAAAACGGGGCATAATATCACAATAAATGGTAACAAATCAAAAGCTTAAAGCAGTGGTTCTCAAAGTGCGGCCTGGGGGCTAATGGCGGCCCTCTGAAACATTTCTGGCGGCCCTCAGTAACCAAGAAATAAATTAATGGGCTGATGAACTTACACCT
>JAPSES010000219.1:3206979-3220600 GCA_029822895.1 Maxillicosta whitleyi | reverse complement strand
TTAGTGACGAACTCTAGGTGGAAAATAGAGCCACGCGGCTGTGGTTTATAAGCACTTTACCGAGACAGGTTTCATTTGGAATTTAATACCTTATGTGTCACTTTAACTGAACCAGGGTGCTTGCTCTTTATCCACATAAAAATTCCACTTTTTCCAAATTGCTACCCCCCCCCCCCCCAAAGCCCTTGACTTTATGTACTTTTATACTTCCATGCCTACTTTTGTGGTTGAGATTGTACCTGTTATGTGTAGTAGAAACATTCATCTTAATAAATGTATGAATGAATGAATGCATAATTCACAGTAAATTATGTTTTACTGAGAGAAATGTTTTCAAATCAAATGAACATAATGTACTACACACTTTTAATACCCCTTGGCCACATACAGGGTAAGATTCTGTTGAAAGTTACTGCCCTATAATTTAGAATAGATTGTCTTTGAGTAAAACTTATTACGTACATATTTGTTTTTGAAAGTACTCAGATATTACAACTGCACAAGGTCATTTGACTTTGGAAAAGTAGGTCATGGTCCCCTATTTTCAATAGACTTCTGCTCCATGCCAAAATGCATCCACACTATACAATTGGTGTCAATATCTCAATGCATTCGTCAAATAATGCAATTCTTGCAAGTCTTTTGACATCACATTAACACATTGTTTACGAAGAACTGGGTGTAATTAGTTTGAATCAGGAGTTAAAGTCATGGTTTCCACAAAATGGGAATTTTTAAAAAATTCTTGGAAACTGTGATGAGTAACATAATCAAAGGTGCAGTGATTAAAGATTTGAGGCATTATTTAATATTGACATGGATTGTATTTCACGGCAGTTTAACCAATTACAGTTACCACCAGTTGCAGTGATTTTTTTTTTTTTTTACACTTTACAGCTGTAACAAAGTCTCCTGCTGTATGAGATCTCTTTCTGTTTCATTCAAGACAGTAAAAGTAGGTGTGTATGTTTGTGTTTGAGGGAAGATCTGTCTGACTTACTGGGTCTGAGAACTGGAAGGGAGCAGTGACGATCAAACCACTGCAGTGTCGTCTGGCACAGCTCTGCTCTGTTGGTAGTTAACACCATCCCATTAAATGATTCAAAGAGAGGCTTGATAATGATGCTGAACTACAAAGGATGACTGTCAAGGATCATCTATACTAGAGAGTGAGACAAACAGTCCTGTCTGTTGAGCTGTCGAAGCGCTACACTTAAACCTGTACATTTATCACTTGCCTTTGAAGGGGGTATATATAGTATTTCTACTTCCAAATATTATAAATTGACCTAAAACTTGATGCCAAAGTACTGGATTGTCAAGATGTGAATTGAAAGTGTTCATCCCAAAGGTCCGTCTGATTTACATGACCACCAGAGGGAGTAGTGGGTCACACTGCTGGTCTCCTATGGCAACAAAAACTGACACCACTAGGCCTTTGACCAAAGCATTAGCTGAAAGCGATGAGATGGGTTGAGAACCACTGAGAAACAACTTTTAATCAAAGACAGTAACAAAGTGATTAAAAAAAATAGAAGCGCTGTTGTTCTCCACTGGACACAGCTTTAAATAATAAAAAAAAGGAGTTAGATGGTGAAATCACAGCATTTCTTGTGTTTGATGATGAGGCTTATTGTCACGTCTGTGTTTTTTTTTTTTTCTCTTTCTTGCTCTCTCTCTCTCTCTCATCAAGTGAGGACAGTATTTAAGGCTTCCTCCCTGGCTGCTTCCTTGCCAGATCATTAGAGCCCATGTTTAACTTTCCAGTGTTAACCTGTTGTATGTTTCCTAGTTGTCTGACCTGTTTCTGTTTCTGAAACAGACATGCCTGCCTGTCTCCTGCCCCCCAACCTCCGCTTCATCCAACTATTCTCCTGGTTTGTCTTCCCTGGTTCCGATTTTTTGCCTAATTGACTTCGACTCCGTGCCTGCCCCCCTTGTTTGATCTGCCTTCTGTCATCGACCCCGTCCTCTGCCTGATCTTCGCTGGATACCCGACGCTGAACCCTGGACCGTCTTCGAACCCTGAACCTGCCTGGCCCCCTTGGACTGCTTTCATTAGCACAACAGTATATTCGTTGACAGACTTTGCCCTGTGCCTGACCTATTGTTCTTTGAGCAATAAAACTGTTAAATCATACTCTGGTCTGTCTGGTCTGCTACTGGGTTCCAAGACTGATTCGTTACACTTATGAAGGTATTAAGTTACTATGCGACATTATTACATTTGCTACGTTGGCTGTTTGTTGATCCCAAAAATCCCATATCGGTTGAGTTCTAAAAGAAGGTAAATATTTCTAACAGCAGTTATAGAACGGCACTGTTTGCATTATTGGCGTGCTGCAGTTCTTATGTACAAAGCAGCCCAATGCTCATGGTTTTGTGGCCTCAGAATGAGTTTATTGTATCTACTGAGGGAGTGGTTTGCATCTGTGAACTTCATGGTTGTTGAGTTTAGTTTGTTCCATGTTTGTCCAGTAGCTCAGACCAGATGTAGCATCCAGTGTTATGGTGTAAATAATATAAAAGTATATACCTGGGGTTAAAGTGGCCTAGGCCAGTTTATACCCCACCAAGCGAGATTATACCCCCATGATATCAGTAGTGTTGAGTGATATACACAAGAATAACTAACTTTCCAATGTTTTATTGGGGTTCAGCTTTCGCAGGTAAGTTAAGTGAGAAAGATTACTTAAATTTTAAAATTCTACATTATTTTTATTACTTCCACCAGAAAAACCTTAATCAGTAAAAACTATTAAACTTCCACAAAGATCAAAGTTTATGACCACACTAAACACATTAAAAACAAAACATTATAATGCAATTGGAACAATGAACATTTATCCTGGACGTTATGACTTTTATTATATTTTGGCCAGCCAAATGAATTGAACATTATGTTCCAAATGCATTATGATGTTTGGTTTTTTATGTGATTTTAATGTGTAAACACTACTAAGAAGTGTGGTCATTATCTTTGTGGAATTTTAATAGATTTAAGTCAATTAACTTTCTCACTTACCTGACAAACCTGAACCCCAATAAAATACTGAAAAATTAAGTAATATGTGTGTATATCACTCATCACTACAGATACCATGGGAGTATAATCTGGCCTAGGCCTCTTTACATCCAGGTAGAGCCCAGCCTGGGGGTATACTTTGGCCTGTTAAACTGGTGCATTACAATCACCTCCAAAGTCTGAATGTTAACCACAGGTATTATCCTCTGAATGAAAAAACCCAGGACATATATCACAAACACTGGTTCTGATGACGGCCTTTCGAATGTTTAACTGCTGAACCTTTAAATCACAAAGAGTGTGACCACTGCTCATCTAACAGTCAAAATTAATTCAATATTATAAGCACATTATGAGCTCTCGCACTTAAGGATACAATCCAGAATTTCCAGTTCTGAAGGGTGCGGATCTTCACATACTCGTTGAACTTCTCCTGCATGTGGTCGAATCGATGACGTGTGACGGGCACCCCTGTTGCTGGAAGCTGTTCCTGACACAGACTGTGAACACCACGTGACAAAAACCAAGAAAGGAAACATGATGTGATAAACTTTATATGTTAAGTGAATAATAACAGTGGTCAGTAAAATCTGGTACCTAATGGACGTGTTGAGCTCTTCTATCTCCTCTCGTAGTCTCCTGACCTCTTCTTGCATCTGCTGTCTCTCCTGCTGTAGCTTCCCAATATGCTCCACTGTCTTTTGTAATGTGATTGCATTACTGCTCTACATGAAATAAAAAATAGTGAGAATGGTAAAGCTTTTTAAATGTTATCTGAGGGCTGTGGTCAGTCTTTATTTTAAAATCTCATTGTGGAGAAAATTAAGTATGTTCTGAATGTGTAAGGTGTTTACTGCAGACTTACATTTGACTGTGACTTCAGAGTGGGAACGAGGTTGCAGAGTGTTTTAAAACCAATGTTTATATTTGATCGCCTCTTCTGTTCAGCCGATATGTGTGTTGACCTTCGGCTCTATCAAACAGAAACAGGAAAATATTACAGAGAAATGTGGTAAATGTGTCATATATTGCAGAGAAGTGATGGGGAAAAAAGAGAAATGCCACTAGTTTCACTTCACATTTCACATGTTTGCAGAGGTGTTACATTTACTGTGTCATTACTAATTTTAAATAAATAAGTAAATGAATGAAACTTAAAGACTGCATGCATTTACTATAAACAGACTTTATTATTATTATTTTTAAATCATTTTTGAGGGAAGTGTAATCCTCCTAAAATTCCTAAAAATGTAAACACAAGACACAAAAATGGAGCAATCATTAATTGAAGTAAACCGTTAATGTTCAAACACACAAACCTGATTTTGCTCGTCCTTAACCAGAGGTGTACTGGTGCTGCTGATCAGTGATTGAGGACCAGGAACCTGATCTAGCTCACACTGGGACCCTTGGCCTGTTTCAGACTGGTTGTGAACTACACAAAGAAAAAAAAACATAAGGCACCGCCTACTTTTAATACCCCGCGGCCAATTATAGTGTAAGATTCTGCTGAAAGTTGCAGCCGTATATGTTACATTAGATTGTCTTTGTGTAAATTTGGTGTGAAAATCTCAATGCATTCTACAGATAATGCCATTATGTTGTTGAAAGGAAGTGTCACCATTTGATCTTGAAAAAGTAGGTCAAAGTGACCTATTTTCAATAGACTTCTGTTCCATGCCAAGATGCATTCACAGTATAAATTTGGTGCAGATATCTCAATAAATTCGTCAGATAATGCAGTTACATCAGACGGACAGACAGACAGATGACAAAACAATTATAAAGTTCTTTCAACCAGAAGTTGGCCAAAGGGATTAAAAAAAAAAAAAGATTTTGAGCTTTATAGTTGAATACTTTTGGTTGACCAGAAATTACAAATTCTACATGGCGCATACTTCACACACACACATTTTAAACCCTGCAACACAGAACATCTGTATCAACACCCCAGACTGAGGGTGAAGATCATGGTCACCGTGTCTTTTAGCAGAACATTAAAGCTGCGTATGACTCATCAATTTTTCATCAAATCTGTAAAACCCAAGTCACAACCTAAATATCACAAATCCAAAAGTCTTTCCATGATAATGCTCCTGAATCTCTTCCCTCACGGTGAACAATTTTGAAGTGTACTCCACAATAAATAATCTGTTTGTTTACAAACAGAGCCGGTAGGTCACTGGCATTTTCATAAATTTGTTGCAACATGCATTGTGGGAAGCAGAGCTCCACACAGCTACAGTAGTGAGCAGTAATGAAGGCCTCTACTTCCCAAAATGCATATTGTGACAAATTTCCAAAAATGCCCGAGTGACCTACTGGTTCTGTTTGTAATCAAATGGATTGTTTATGGTGGAGTACACTTCACACTGTGAGGGAAGAGATTCAGACTTACAGATTCATAAAATTTAGGCTATAACTTGGGTTTTACAGGTTTGATGAAAAATTGCTGACAAAAGTCATACGCAGCTTTAAGTGTAGTTTTGAGCTTTAAGATGCAGTACACACGATGTCATCATTCCACCCTATTACATATTTGTTACAACTTATTTTAAAACTACAGTATAAATTCCTGAACCACTACATTTAAAGCAGTTCACCCTTTAGTCCAAGTGGACATTTCTGCCAAATTGGAATTAATTTCAATATGTTGTTCCTCAGTTATTGGCTTAAAGGTAAGAGGATGTACAGATGAACAGAACAACCTTAAGCACAACACGTCCCACAATGACTGTTACTAAAGCATAGGCATAAAAAATGCAAAACACTAAATGATACTGTAGTTGGTCTGGCATTGGTGAGGTGCTATTCAGAAGGAGCGAACTAACCGACTCCAGAGGAGGGCTTCTGACTTTTACGGCTGGAGGAACAGATCTTTTTGGGGATGATCGGCAGAGGAGATTTCTGTATCTGAGACGCAACACGAAATCCAGAAGGCTGTGACAAGAGAACAAACAGATAAGTAAAGGCATGAGAAGCCCCAAAAAATTAATCAAAAAGATGATATTTCTTCACTTTCTAACTGTTGCTACAGGTAACGTTACTCTTATTTATTACTGATGAAAACATTAACAATTATCACCTTAACAGTAATTAGAGTCACTGTTTCCTAAACACATTGTATGTATCCAGAATGTTTTCTGATTTGATATTTACCCTGGCAAGGGGAGAAGGAGTAATGACCACTCCAGGACCATCTGCTTTAAGAGATGTTGGTGTTACAATCATAGCATTGGCAGGACCAGAGAAAGGGGCTGAAAAAACAAAACAAGAAAGTAAACATTTACAGCAAAGTGAAGCACATAAATCACAGTAACCAGAGAAGTCACAAAGCATTAGATATGATAACATAGGTCAGATAGCAAATGAGGCCTGTCTTTGATCTCTCTACGTAGGATTTACATTTAATATAAGATCAGCTAAAATGTCGTCTTTGGTTACTTTGAGATTTACAAAAGGACACTTATGTATATTGTCAGTCTTAGATACAAAGTGGATTAAATTTATAGTGACAGCTTCAGGATCGATTAGTATTTGGAATGTATTAGTGTTGCTGATTAAAAAATTAGCTAATTTATTGTAATTAACTACTTTTTTTCCCCTTAAGACTGAACACTATAATAATCAATATTTAAATGTAAAAATTACATTGGGTACACAGATTCCATGCATATGAAGCAATTTTAAAAGTAGTCTGTTGTTTAATGTAATGCATTTAGCTTTACACACAAATATCCCCCTGAGAATGACTTAATATGAAGAGGATTTAATGATTTAAATAAAATCATCAGAACTGACGGTCAGCTTAAAAGGCATATTTATGATCTGGAGTAATTAAGAACAAACCAGAGTGTAGATACTAATGTACAATTTAAAGTTGCAGAACCAACAATACTTGAAGCATTTTGCATGATAGTCCAGTTAATAATAAAAAAAATAAAACATTCTACTCCAAATAATGTTTTCTCGCTATTTGTCTCAATATAGATTGTTATGTTTCAGTTTATCATGTAACCATCGTACAAAGGTTCTTCATGTTTCTCTCAGCCATTATTGCTGAGAGTCAGAGGCCGTTTCTCAGTAAATATTCTTCTCTGGTCTTCTGTTCTTGTGATCTCAGGAAATATCATCAGTCATGGCCCGAGTCCTGTTCAATATCAAAGTTCACACAAACCAGGAACGCACGGAACAGTCGGATGTTGTTCTCGTGTGCAAGCTTAAACCAAGAATGCACTGATTGGTGATTCATTGAGACTTGGCTGGCAAATATCCCAAGATGCATTTTGTGTTACTCTTGAATGCAACGACGGCTTCTGTGATAACTTCATTCAGAAATGTAGTAGATTACCATTACCATTACAATGTTAGGATTCAATGTTGTGAGAATTTAATTATTCTTGTGTATAAAATGTTGGGATGAATGGGATTTAACTAAATTTTTACTGTAGAGACATGGCAATCCCCTATGTTCTTTTTCTTTTGAGGTTTGTTTTTATCTTTTTGTCTTATTTCTGTGTGTTCAAATCAGCTACATGTTTTTAAAAAAGAAACAATAAAAAGTGTTTAAAAAAAGAGGTGAAAAGACTTTTGTTAGAAACTCAAATAAATTGCTGTAATATTGTGCAAAAATAGAAATGTATTCATATTTTTTAGTTATGTTCAAAACACAATACTGTATTGGAATAGTTTCCTTATGAGTTTGTGTAAAGATATAACCAGAAGATTCAGTGTATTGAAAGCTTCCAGTGACTAAACAAAAGCTTCAGCACTATCTGCAGTAGTTAACGTACAAGTGACACAGCTCTCATGTTCATTAAACGTGTAAAAAGTATAAATACTCCAATTATAATCTTAACATCTACAGTTTTACAGACCTGCAAGGATGAGGTGTGGAGCAGAGAGGGGGTTTGCAGGAGCGATCCTATGTACAGGCCGGTTTTTGTTTGCGCTGGCAGACTGGAAGGGGCGAGGCACGGCAAAGGTCTGCTGTACGGGTGTGGCAGGGAGTGGAGCCATCTGTTGGAGCTGAGATGGTGGAGGCTGGGGCTGCGGGGACAAGGAGCTGTAGTCTGAGCTGTGGCTGAAGGTGGTGGCTGCATTGCTGGGTGTGACAGTGGATGAAGCTGTGTGTGTGATCACAGATGGAGCTACAGGTGCATCCAAAGCTGAGGTGCTGTCCAAAGGCGATGGCACTGGGGCTGCGGAGGCCATGTCTTGGCCTGGAAGACACTGTGCCAGTGGATCATGAGCTAATGGCCGAGAAAGTGCTTGATTATTAGGTCCCACTTGCCCAGGAAACAAAGGCATGTAGTTTTGAGCATATGCAGCAGCACCACTGCCAGTGTCCGTTCCACCAGTCTGACTGGCCAAGGGAGAGGGGATAGGCAGCGGCCCAGGGGGGGAAATGTGGTCAGGTGTGAGCTGCATGGAAGACATTAACTGGGCCTGAATGAAAAGATCAGAACAGATGAAAAAGATCAAAACACTTAGGGTCTGATTTACTAAGATCACAAATAATGGGTGCAAATTTGCTTGCGTAAAAAATGTGCGTGCCATTGATGTGCATGTCACAAGTGATCAAATAAGATTGCCTGCAGAAATAACAACAGCTGCAAAGTCTTGGAGACCGCAATATTTTAATGAGGATTTTTGCTTGCGGTACTGGGTTGTTGTCATAGAGACAGTACGTTGGAAATACTGTTCTGGGATACGCCAGCACTAATGGCAACAGTGCACTGGAATGATGCAGATGCATGAAAATGTAATGTTGCAAGGAGTCTCATCATAGGAGGTATTGCATGACTCCTCCTTGTGACTGGCCCCAAATCATTCCTGAGTTCATCTAGAAGTTCTAAAGTGGCAATGCTCAGTAGGTGATGCATCTCAATTATTTTTTCTTCTGTCATTCCAAAAATGTTGGTGCAAGCAGAAAAGACTGGTTCTCTGCATTAACACCTGCCTTTCAGATGTGCTAAATACAGATGTAAAATCAGCCACTGCAATCAGTTTCAGCTTTGGTGAATCACACTACTCTCACTAAATAAATATTTGCATCTACTCCTATCAATAATTTTGCGGCATATTGTATATTCATCAAGACAAACATAGAAAATAGGTTGCGCAAGCTATTTTGCCCATTTGAGAGATACAAGCTTTGGTGCATCATATTAGTAGATCAGCTTCAATGTGTTTTTGTGTGTGCAGTGAAGTTCACGCATGTTTTTACACATGCAAACCTTTAGCGAATCAGGCCCTTGTTCCTTTGTTTCTTCGGAAGTGAATGTCATGTTTTTTTCTTCAGATCTAATTCAGAATATGACTACAAGAAATCAAGGAGCCAGGCAGTATTTGGAATCAATATACATCTGGAGAGAAAAACAAAACCTTAATGTCTCAAATAACACAAATTAAATACAAAACATCTTTAAAACAGGAAGTACATGGCACTCCCAACAGCATTTGATATTCAGCTGAAAATTCTAATAAATAAATTTAGGTAATAAAAATGTAGCTTTCTGCAAAGTGGTGAACGTAAATTCAAAATAGTATATTTGTAAATAAAATTTTCATGGATGAAAAAAAGGAGGTCATAAAAAGATGAATATTAGATCATAATTTAAGTATCAATGTACAGTGAATAATTATTAATTAATTAATTATTAATAGTATTGACCCGAATATAAGACGGTGTTAGTTTTTTTTTTTTTCATTGAAATAACTGAAAAAGTGGGGGTCGTCTTACATTCGAGGTCTAGACATTATACCCATTCACAACACTAGATGGCGCCAGATATCTTTAAAGCGAATGCTGAACTTAACTCCTCAGGCCAAAGTGAACCCCTGTCTGCTTGCAATGTTTTTCCTTATTCAGATTTGTTTCAAGACTACAGTTACAGTTAGACTTCACTTTGGTTAATGCAGTTATTGCAATTTTGTTGTTTTATCACAGTAGATTGGTTTATTTACATTTCAAAAACCAGAAGCCATTCATTTACAAATGTGATTGCACTTTAGTTTACATATTCAAATGTTCAGATATTAAGATGTGATAGACAGTTTTTGCATAAATTGAATGAGGCAAAATAACATACTTTTTCTCTCAAATATATTGTTATAACCATTTGTTTCAGATGTACTGTAATTATTTTCTGTATAAAAAATAAATTTGGTGTTCAAAAAGTCTTTTTTCAAACTTGAGTCTTGAAAAAGAGGGGTTCGTCTTATAATCAGGGTCGTCTTATATTTGGGCCAATACTGTAGATCTGCATCTGTTGGCCCTATACAGTAAGAAGGAAAATGCATTATATTTTACACTGTGAAGGTTTGCATCCATGACGATTAGGATACAGAGGATTCCAGGGCTAAACGATAATTTAAAAAAAAAAAAAAACTTTTTCTGAAAAGAATAGCGTTTTATTTGATCAGTATTGTGAATTATGGTTTTAGGTGAAATGGTAATTTTTGCATTTAATTTTTTAACTCAAAGAAGCATTTTATAGTTTATTGATTATTTAAAAGAATAAACATGATCAAAGTTACTCACTATTCAAGTAATCCTTATCATGGATACTTTCCTACATCACTCTACTACACAGTACTACTTTGATGACTCCATTTACTCAAGTACAGTGCTGAACAAAAGTCTTAGGCTACCTGTAACTTGGTTGTTGAAAGGGTAGAAATGAGCTTAAAAAAATGAGAACTACACACAAAAAACTGAACTAAATGGATTCTAAAGATTAAAGTCACAATTTAGTGTGACTCCTGCCCTCATAATAAAAAAAACCCCAACACAAACAGTTGGAAACATCTGACATGTGTTGAATGAAACATGGTATAAAACATCAGAAAATGAATGCAATAAATCTCATATTGTCTGAACTAAAGGGTTAAAGACATGTTAAGTGCAAAGGGAGGTCAAATTAAATACTACTACTGGTTTATATAAGCTGTTTTTTCTGTGAAGGTTTTACAGCTGTTCATATTTGACATATAATCAGATTGTATTTTAATACAGAGACTGAAAAATACATTCATCTTCTGAACCCATTTTATCCTCACTAGGGTAATGGAGTCACTTGGGGCCTATCCTAGCTACTTAAGGGTGAAGGCGGGGTACACCCTGGACATGTCGCCAGTTCATCGCAGGGCTGAACATATAGAGACAAACAATCACTCTCATGTTCACACCTATGGGATAAACCTACCAGAACAACAGACAACATGCAAACTCCACACAGACCCCCCATCGACTGGTGTAGGAATCAAACCCAAGACCTTCTTGCTGTGAGACACAAGTGCTATCCCCTGTACCACCACTGAGAAATGTGTATGTGCGGTTATTATAATGTTACTAAACCAACAAAACTAATAGTGGCCTAGAATTGTTGCCTAGTATTGTATATTTTCTTGCTACTCAACTCACCTCTGTTCACTTTCAGCAATGGCGAGATAGACTTTATTTTTTTCTGGCTACAATTTAACATTATATGTAACAAAACATGAACTGGACACAGCAACAAATCTTCATCTAACTGACTAGATCTGCAGCAGTATCTCTACTGGACCAAGGACAAATGGAAAATTTATTTCATTCTTCTCTTAGATATTTGTATTATTGTCTTTAAGATGTTTTCTGGAACTCATGACTCATGATACTGTAACAAATAAAAGTGATATCACTCTGGTCTCCACAGTTATGCAAGAATCACACTTAATTTACATGTTTAGAAATATGTCCCTTGTGTTGATTGTAGAGCTACAATAAGACCCTGCAAAAATATACTTTTGGCAGGACTTTCAGGTACGCAGACATTGTTAGCATTTTGCACCTAAAACATCAACCAAAAAACTATAGAAGATCTGCATGTATGGACTCCATTTAGACAAGAAAACTCTAGTGAGCTTTAAAGTGAGAGAGATAGTGTGAAATAGAAGATGTATTTTGAGACGGTGCTCTTCTAAGTACTATCACTTTATTGTTAAGCAGTTTGAGCAGTAAGTCATGTGTGAAAAGTGCTACTTAAATTAAGTTTAGTCATTTTATTATGTTATTTAAATTTCTTTGTGAAACTACGTTGAGACAGGAAATGGTAGAAGACGTGGCAGAAATTGACCAGAAAATATCCTTCACAAACTCCTGTGATGGTGTGTGTTAGGGGCTGAGGCTTAGGGTGGTGTTTACCTGTGACTGAGAGCTGCTGCTGGGTAGAGGGGTAACAGATGATGCAGTGGGGGAAACAGAGGGGAAGGCGGGCTGACGGAGGCTGTGAAATAAGTCTGGAACAAGAGTCTCTATGTTAGCTGGATGTTAGTGAAACCACACTACTGTTTTGTGTTAGGCTAAGCCAACTGAGTTACAAGAACATGAACAAAGTTTGCACCATTAGTGTGTGATCATGTGCAATTCTACTGCAACTAAAGAAGGGGCCTTACTGCTACCTTGCAGAGGGTCAAAAGAGTCCATGAAGTCTAAGTTGGGTTGTAACGGGATGAGTCCTGGCTGAATCATGTCTGCATTTCCTGCGTGAGCTGTGGAGAGCAAGGACACAGAAGGGAAAACATGCACATTTTTGATGCTTAAAAGTGTGGAGCAACAAAGTCCAGATACTTTGTTTCTGTACTTAAATTGCTTTTGGGAATCTGTGCTGTATTTTCCTCCATTTTCAAAATAAATATTGAGTATTTTTATTGCAAACTATTGCACACACCTTAAGAGTTCTTCTGAACATAATTAGATGAAAATGCAAAGGATGTAATAAAATGATGTACATATTTTTTCCAGTATAATTTCCAGTATATATAATTTCATCTGATTCAGCCTTTGCATTCCAGAAATGTGTAGTGAAGTTTAGTTAGCTTTGCACACAAACAGTCCGACTTTTTCCTTTTAATACATTTCAGAATCTGTACTCTTTCACCTTTACTTGAGTAAACAAGTCAAATCAGTGTCCTGGGTATTTTTTTTTTTTTACACAAGAATCTGAATCCGTTTCTGGATGCACATATAACATAGTGTAGGCACATCAAATCTAACAGACAGCTGTGGATTGTCTCACCAATCTCTCTCGGATTGGGCCAGGCTATGGGCTGGTGCGAGGCCAACGTGGAGAACAAGGTGTCTGAAACCTCCGACATCAGTACATCCATGTCAAAGAGATTGTCCATCTCCATAGGGGCAGGTGAGGTTTCACTATGTTTTCGAGGCATATACCATGCAGAGGTCTCTTCATCCTGATAAAACGAGACACGGAGCGTGTCTGGAGAGACTTCCCCAAACATCGATAACTGCTCCCCCGGGCCCTTTCAATATTCAGAAGGCAACCACCAAGCCGGTTAATGACGGACATGCATGCAGTGCTGAGCATTGACCCTATTCCGCCCCGCCCATTATAACGGTGAAACTTCTTCATTGTGTTAGAACTTCCGGTTAGCCAGTTCCAGTAGCTAGTAAAGCTGGAGATAAATTGGTTGTTGGTGGGATTACTGGGCTACCTGGTCACACAGCAAGGGTTGTTGAAGAGGTAATTAATTGCCTGTTTGTGGCATAGCTGTGGTCTGACATGGACAGATCTTCCCACTGTGTTCCTGCGT
>JAPSES010000219.1:3179367-3206879 GCA_029822895.1 Maxillicosta whitleyi | reverse complement strand
CAATGATAACTAATAGAGAATCCTTTAAAAAAATTCCTGGATCCAGACAGTGACCCGGATCACCTCCAAAATTTAATCATCTGTTCCTTAACTCAGAGCGAACATTTTCTGAAAATTTCATTAGGTTTGGTCAATAATTAACCGAGATACTGAGAAACAAATTTTTTGGGCCCATTGACCCCAATGTTAATGAAAATTTCAAAGTGATCCAGAATCCAGGATTTCTTCTGGATCACCCCCAAGTTAATCATTTCTTCCTTGTGCCATTGGCAACAAATCCTGAAAATTTCATCAAAATCCGTCCATAAGTTTTTGAGTTATGTTGCTAAGAGACAGACAAATGCCATCAAAAACATAACCTCCTTGGCGGAGGTAATAGAGAATGAAGCCAGCAGGGTTTCAATATGAATGAGTTATGTGTCTGGAATAACCTCTGCTTTTTCTCTCTCTAGAGTCTTCAGAAATCCAAACAAATGCATTGAAAGCCTACCAGGGCCTTGAGCCTGGAGATTTCACTGGTTTCCTTAAGATCTTGCGGAGCCCTTCCTCCCAGCGTCTTCAGTCTCGCTGCACAGCTTTTCTCAACACAATGGAGGCATACCATGTAACTATCTACGGAACAACTTATGATAATCTGCTCCAGCCAGGATTTTCATTGACTTCCAGTCAGAGCTGTTCTGATAATGGATACTCATTTTCTTGCAGGACCTGCCAGTTCAGAAACAGTCAGACCTAGTACAAGATTTCTATCAGTCTTTTGCTGAATATTTTAGCAGTGAGTGTATATATATATATATATATATATATATTCATTTTGAGTGTAACTTTGTCAACATGTGAGTATTCAATGAGTTCTGATTTACTGTTTTTAAATTCAGGTTTTTCTGAGGCTCAGGTCAGTCAGATAATGGAGCATGTTGAGAAGTTAATAATGACGCGGTTGCACAAATGGGTTTTCTGCCATGACAGCTGTGATGATGAACAGAAGGACCTGGTCCTACAGCGGAGAATACGGTAACCATTGCATTTACTGTCCCAGTGTTGAATTACACGAAACCTATTTTCAAACCCTGGATGAATCTGACTAACGTCTCTTCTTTACAGTTCATTAAACTGGGTTACACCCCAGATGTTAGATGTACCATTTCCAGATAAGAAGACTGCAATCACAGGTGACCCATTCCTGCCCGCTATCACAGGTGATTAAATTGGATCATCATGAATAACAACGATGATTAAATGTCCCTCTTTGATTTGTGTTGATAGGCTGTTGGTAAGATAATGCTGTGTTGCCCAAATTAAATCAGACCAATCTATTTGTTTTATCATATAAAAATTGTACAGACACTGAGGATTATTTTATCCCTTATTTGTTGTTATTTTGACATTAGTAATGGGTTTATGCCACTATGTTGCCAATATATAGACTTATAATGTGTTAATGAATTATGAATTTTGTAATTTTGACCAAAGTCATACGTGAAAATGAGTCTCACATCTGTCATGAATAAAGGCTAATCTCTTTATTTTGCTTTTTTTTTTTTAGCTATAATTGAGGTGGATGCCAAGCGTGCGCCTCAGGACAAACTTGCTTGTGTGTCCAAATGCTGTCAGCATGTCTTTGAGGCACTCTCCACTTCAAACAGTGAACCTGCTAATGCTGATGACTTCCTGTCAGGCCTGGTTTATGTGGTGCTAAAGGCCAACCCACCTCGTCTTCACTCCAACATGCAATACGTGATTCGATTTGGCCTCCCACACAGTCTAATGGCAGGAGAGAGTGGCTACTACTTCACAAACTTGGTAAGGTCACTATACCTGTTGATCAAACGCACGCTTTAGTCATGTACAACAGGATGTAGTCTAATATACTTTCCTTCTGTTAGTCTTGTGCTGTGGCCTTCATTGAAAAGTTGGATGGACCAGCACTCAACCTCAGTCCAGAGGAGTTTGAGGGCTACATGCTGCGTCAGCATGCTCCAAGTGATGCTACCAAGAGGCAACAGATTTCTAACAACACACAACACCTGTTGGAGGAGCTGCAAGGTAGACAAGAAAAGCTGGACCAGGGAATGGATGCTCTCAATGTCCAACTGCAAAAGTGGATGCAAACGGTTAACTCACAGATGGACGAGGCGGTAGCCCAGTTTGCTCTGGTGCAGAAGGAGATAACAGCACAAGCAGAGCACTCACTGGTTTTGTCATCCTCATCCCATGATACAAACCCACAGGAGGGTGACCTCAAAGACCCATCAGTGCTGGTGCTTTCAGATCAATATGCAGGTCCACAACAAACAGACTGTTAGCCAGGAGCCTTACTAGGAAGAAGTGTCACTAAATCTGGTACTTGATTCTTTGTTGTCATAAGCCCTAACATGAGTAGGTTGCAATAAACAAACACAGATTAAATTCTAATGCCACATTTGCACACATTCCAGCCATAGCCAGCTGGCAGTTGAAAACCAGGTAAACATGAAGGCAAGCTTTTTGCATTATATGACTGATGATTTTTGGCATTTTGTATCACATAGAAAGTTTTGTAAAAGATTTGTACTTGATTCCTGTTTTAGGATGAAAGCAATTACAAATAACATTCCACATTCTAAGTGAATAAAAATCATTTTACAAACTCACAGTACAGAGCACTATGTGGTATCATGTAACACTTAAAGGTGACTACTTCATATTGACTTTAACCTAATATATAAAATGTGTGCCTACATGCAGACCGCTGTGAAATGTCACTCAAGGAGATAATGTTGTAACAAAGTTTATTCACTACGAGTCAGGGGGTGTTAGGTCAAGCTGTGCAACATGTTGCCTTCACTGTTTGTACAAGAGTGAATTAACTGGTATGAAACAGTTTCTGAAGTTTTTTCTATCTGTGTTTGTATCTATTGTTTACAACACTTGAGAAGTTTCTAAAGAAAGTTTATGAATATATGTTTGATCATGTACATGTTTGAATGTATTCAATATTATATTAAAGATGATTCATGATTCAATATTGGGTATTTTAGCCTTTTACTTTTTTCAACTTAAGAGACACATCTCAGAATATCTTTTGTGAAAAGCTCAGTGTAGTGAAATGCATGAAACAGTGATTTGGAGGTTTAAGTACATATTTAAACATGTAGGAGGGATACTTGAATGTTATGCATAATACTGAATCTAGGAGCTGTCTTGGGTTTTTATTTACACATATAGCCACCATGAAATGCTTTATTTTGTATTTTTGGATATCTTGCAAGTACATGTTATTTTTGAGGCTGTTAGATAGACACTGCTGAAGTGGAAGGTAGTCTAACTGACTTCTATGAACGAAGGGAGTGTGGTTATTTATCACAAGGTTTTTTTTAATGGTTTAAATGGTCAGTGCACCAAGCATAAGTTTCAGTCACATTGGTCTACAATTTTTTTATTTTTTTTATTTTTATTTTATTTTTTATTTTTTTTTAGAAATGATCTGCCTCAGATTAAATGTGATAAATCTTACATTCTCTAATAAGATGAACTGGAAAATAAATGACAAACTCACTGGCTAGCTGATGTTTTCAGTGTATGTGATAAAATGTTATTACACATACATACTGGTTTATGCACATGTATAGCAAAGATTTATAAATCTTCCTCTAGAAAGAACCTGAAAACTGAATTGTTTTGTAATGTTCAGTCACTTTATTGAAGTAGTTCTGGTAGCTCTATGACAAGCATTCCATTTGACTAATATCCATCTCTCATTAATTCTCAGAATTTCATATTTTGGCAGAAGACAGTATCTTTGAAACTACAGCCAATCATAATTTTTAACTGCAGGCATTTTTCTTGTAGACTAGCATTGTTAAAGTTCCATTTGTTCCACTCAAAGAGAATACATTTATAATTTACTGCAATGTGAAACGAGATGGCACCGAAAAGTTTAGTATTATAACTGAATTAAGTTTAATTGATTCCAAAATGTAATTATGAGAATTCGCAACTTGTAGGAAATTGTTTTACTGTTGGAGGAGGATGTAGAAGACAGGGTTAGATGGAGGCTCTTTTCAAATACGTTTCATTTGTGTTCAACCAGGAGGAGGCACTGTGGGCCAGAAGAGAGGTCTGCACGAGCAAACGTAATAAAATCAATAGTAGAAGAAGAAAAACACGGAAGTTGTGATTCGCCATGAAGATGAAAACCACGGGAGAAAACAGCCCTGGAAACTCAGACTTAACCATGGATGACGTTAAAAACCTTATCAAAAAGAAAGATGATATTGAAGAACAAATAAAGGCCTATTATGATGTCCTCGAGGACGTAAGTTGGCTCTAATATCACAGTTAACGCTCACGCTAAGCTAATCTGTCATCATCTGCTTAATTGTTGTGTTTGTTTTCATGTTTACAGCAGGGTGTCGGAGTCTCAGGTCCTTTAGTTGACGCAGAAGGCTTCCCCCGAGCTGACGTGAATTTATACCAGATCAGATCAGCAAGACACAATATTTCATGTGCGTCAGTGTTTTTATTTTAACAATATGTGACAATTGTCTTAAACCCACTTGATCAATAACGTTGAAGTAACAGGCAGTCGAAGCTCAGTAGCTGTTAACATAAAGTGTTGTCTCTGTAGATTCATCCAGTGAACCAGCACGTACAGAAAGGCCTGGAACCGATTCAGTTATTTGTGAATATTCAGTTAACTGTGCTTTACCTGTATGTTTTCAACATTATCAATGTCTGCCGTGAGAAAAGATCTATAGGGCCGTAACTGGTACATAACAAACTACAGTTTCATTAAAAAAAAAAGTTTCATCACATATGTTAATATACAATAGTGACAGGTGTCTATGTCGACCTGCTAATATTATTGCACTTTGTTTATTTGTTTTTTCTCCAGACAATGGAATGTTGTAAGAAAATTATTGTAATATATTGTCCCCAGGAACAACATTAAGCTGTCTTATTTTGTATTATGTTCAATTATACCAACAATGACACAATAGAAGGAAATGTTTTTAATCCTGATGTTAGACAAAGCTTCACCCAGAAGATATTTGGTATTTGTGCTTAAAATCCTTGTTAAGTAACTTATTAATCATAAACACTTCCTCTCAATAAACTAAACAGTTGAATTGAAGTGAAACTTTACATAACTGTCTTTTTCTGCTTTTTTTTTTTTTTTTTTAAAAAAAGGAGAAATTTATATTTTGTTATAAAAAAAAATAACAAATGTTTCATCCTTTACCTTTTTTTAAATCATATTTCATTCTGAGGTTTTTACTGTATCTTTCAGGTTTACAGAATGATCATAAAGCAATTATGGCTGAGATCGAAGAAGCCTTGCACAAGCTTCATGCTCAAGAGAAAGCCAAGCGGGACAAGGATGAGTCAGAAGCTCGGGAAGAGGCGCAACAGGCCACTCTGCCACCACCGTTTGCCCGGGTTGATGCTGTGACACAAGGCTCGCCTGCCTGCGGAGCTGTGAGTGACATGATCTGAAAACTCAAGGCTCTGCATTGAAGCTGAGACTAAAGAAATAAACCTTTTTTGTTAATGTGATTATAGTTGTAGTATAATATATAACTATAGTGCTGTTATTTTCTTTTGAAAGGGTCTCAGAGTTGGTGATGAGCTCACTGAGTTTGGTTCTGTGAACTCAAAGAACTTCCAGAACCTCCAGAACATTGCGTCAGTGGTACAACATAGTGAGGGGGTGAGTTGTATATGACACTCTTTAGTAATTACATTCTTTTGTTTGAACTTCGCATTATTCCTTTCGTAGATTCTTTGCTTGCAATCAGATGGTCTTGTAGACATTTCACTGTTATTTTACTTGCATTATAATAAGTACTAACTGCATGGCCATGTCTTTAACAGAAACCATTAAGAGTCACAGTCATCCGGGGTGAACAGAGAGTTCACATGAGTCTGACTCCACAGCGATGGTCAGGCAGAGGTCTCCTGGGGTGAGTGCTTGTGATAGAATAGTATATGTGCACCTTAAAATGTGATCCATGATTTAAGGGGCTATCAGTTGGTATCAAAAGGTAATAAGTGGTCACAAGCCTGTGTTTTGTCTTTTTTTCAGATGCAACATTGTTCCGATTCCTCGATGATCACCACAATCTTTGAGTCCTCTGGTATATATGAAATCCAAATAAAATATTAAAGCACTACTGTTTTCTAAATTTTCTTTATAATGGCTCAATTCATGGTGCAGCTTAACACAAGTGATTAGTCATACATGTTAAAACAAGGCTGTGCTGGAGCATGCTAACATGTCAGATCAGCTCACAAAACGAAACAGCACAAGAATTTCAGGGAATGTAATAAATCAAATTATATTTTATTTTTTGTGATGACTTAAATAAATGGTCTGTTTTAATGCATCTTTTTGCATTGTGTGGTATCTTAAAGGCAGAGAAAAATGGTGCTTGAAGAGATTTGATGTGACCTCAAACTTTTTCTTTTATAACAAATTGGTTTAAACTTGATAAAGTGATGACCCATAAACTCCAAAGTCAAGCACAAATTTCTGTTTTCCATGTATGATTTCCATTGTTTTCCAAGATTAATAAACAAAGTTGAAATTTGTGACTGCATATTGACAACTTGACATTTAATAAACACATTTGAAAATGTTTTTATAGTATTTAAATGTACATGACAAGATGCCCAAAGGTTATCCAACATCACTGACTGCTACATTTTTTCTTTGCTGATATAATTAAATATGAAGAACACAATCCTACAAAGTTTTACACTCAGGTCAAATGAGTGTCTGTTTTGTATTATTACATATCTGCATTTTTTCAAAGTGACCAATTAAAAGTGTTTTTCACGGTTGAGATACTATGATAATCATGTTTACAGGGACAACCATTAATAAAAATTATTAGCAAGTAAACAGTTTTATTCGGGTTCACTTATCCTCCTGTCCTGTTTAGGAGGTTGTGTATCTATACCCCCCCCCCCCCCAAAAATAGCATAATTAGTATCAAAAAAGAAATTACAAATCTAGTACAGTAGAAAAACGTTATGACATTGGCTTTAGTTTTTTCTTTTTGGCTTTGACCATCGTTGGTAGCTGGATTTTGAAGGCAGTCCTAGAAAGAAAAAGAGAATAATAATCTTGACAAAGTGAAGGTGAAATCATGTGTTATCTTTTAACCTGTAGCATAAAAAATGGGTACTTTTAATATGTCTGAAAAATGACAACTCACTCGCAAGTTGTGCAGATGGGGCTGAAGTTGCAGAATACTAGAAAAAGGATAAAAGAGGTTCAACATAAAAAACTGCACTTTCACTTGAAATCATTTTTGTCATAAATTTGTGTCATTTGACTGGGTATCACACTCACTGGACAGACAAACAGAGCAGACATAACCGATCTCAATGAGGTTACGATGGCAGAAACATGCAGCTCTGTAGTCCACGTGTACAGGAGGAGGCAGCACCAGCTGTGAGCGCTGCTCAGAGTCAGGCAGGAACACCCACTGTTAGGAAAACACCAAAATAAACACCAATAAAAGCTAAATATAATGTGTATTCTCAAATGTGTCAACCCCTACTGTATACTTACCAAAAGGTATTGTGCCAGGGCAACCTTCTGAGGGATCTTCAAGTACAATCCTCCAGTTATGTCACAAGCCTAAGAAGTTAAGAGCTCAAAGTGAAAAAGCTTAAACAGGTCATAGAACACTCTCGGCAATGAAGCCTTTTAACATTTACCTGCTGAAGGAGACCAGAGTCAGAGTCTAACACACAGGCATCTATCAGGACGCCCTGTTTAAAACATACAACAGTTATGTTTGTTCGATATATATACAAGTGTAAGAAAAGTAACAAATCATTTTACCTGCTTCTGAGCAGCAAAAATCACATTCATAAAGTTCATGTACTGGAGTGCACAGTCGTCTGCTGCTTTTATCACCTATAAATACAAAACAACTATATTAAAAGCAAACAAATAACCACAACAAAATAGTGCTAATTTTTATATTATAACTGGATGTGCAATTCGTAAATCAAAAACAATGTGTTTTTTTTTAACACTCAAATTTCTAGATTTACTAGTCTGACATGGCATTGCACTTTCTCCAGGTAAGAGGGAAAGCCTCCTAAAGGAGCACTGTAAATGAGGAAAAAAATAACAGAAATGACATTAGACCATTTAGGGCTTACCAATACTCTAGATTTCATCTCCTGTCCCACTGAAAAAGAGTGTGCACACATTGAACTTAGGTGACAAGACAAAAGTAACAACTCATGAGCATTGTTAAAAGTTCAAGTATTTGGGAGATCTGCTGAATAATGGCGGAGGATGTATGAGAGCGGTAACGGGCAGAGTGCAGGCAGCGTGGGTGAGTTTCAGGGAATTAGTAGGTTTGTTGTGTGGAAGAAAGCTGGCGTTGAAGCAGAAGGGGAGGTTGTATAAGGCGTGTGTCAGAAGCGTGCTGGGGTATGGGGCGGAAAACTGGAGTGTGTGAGTGAATGAATTAAGTAAACTGGTTTTGACAGAGAGAAAGATGCTGAGGATGATGTGCGGAGTTATGTTGAAGGACAGGGTTACTAATGCGGAGGTTCCAGAGAGGGTGTGTGGAGAGCTGATGGAGGTGTGGTTAGGGAGGCAGCGGTTGAGGTGGTACGGACATGTGTGGAGATACGGAAGTGGGTAGAGTGTTAACAATGGAGGCGGCAGGAATGCGAGGGAGGGGACGACTGGTGAGGCGATGGAAGGATGTGGTTGAGGACGATATGAGGGTGATGGGGTTGGAGAAGGAGATGGAAGGAGACAGAGAAATGTGGAGGAGAGGAATCCATGGACCAGTAGCGGGGAAAACAGACGGTATAGAAATGTTGTTTGTGTGTGTTTGTGAGCATTGTTAAAAGTAAAAATAATAAAGAAAATTACCTTCCAACTCTTTTGAGACTCTATGAATATCTGAATATGAAATGTGTAAGGAACATATTCCAGCTCAGGCAAGAAAATGAGTCAATTAGCAACACTTATTGCTTTTTAGAAGAAGAAAAAAGACAAAAAACTTTCAGTGTTCAAATGGGCCACCAAAACCTGGCAAATCTAAAGCATAAAGACACTCATCCTTAAATGTTTAAACATATACTGGTGAACATCACATAACATGAATGTTTTTTTAGAAGGATACAGCAAAGAGCTTTGGCCAGGGATCCCGCCAACATAGTATCTGTTGAATTTCCTCTGACTTCAGCTGTTATCAGAAAGGACATAATATATTATAAGAACCCTTAAACGTAATCATCAACACACAACAAAACAAACAATTAGCCACAATGGTATGGTTTGATATTACTATTCTTGCAAAGTCATCCTCAACAATATGATAAGTCGTAGGGTCTTGATCCATCAAAACAGTAAACATAATATTTTTTGTTTTATCCATGTGACTTGTACTTACTTTTTGACATAACATCCCTGATCTCTTCAGCAATCAGGTTATTGGCGACTGACAGCAGTTCATACTTCCCATCTCCACTGGACGATGCATCATCCCCACTGCCATCCCCACCTTTCCAGTTCTTACTGGGATACAGAAAGTGACTGAAAAAGAGAAAGTGGGAAAGATATGCATATATAACACATGATAATGACTTATACCGGCTACACCACTAACAAAAAACTGAATTACCTGTCTTGACAATGGCTTGCGATTACAGCCAGCTTGTTAGTCCTGGTCATGGCCATATGGGAGTTTCCCATCACCATGACAGCATCCAGACACTTGGACAGAGTGAACTGAAGGAAGACAAGATGACAGTGGATGATGATAAAACTCCAAGTATGGAGGGTTTTATTGGATAAAGTATATCCAGTAAAATCACATCCAAGTATCTATTCATACCTGAGGCTCACGTTGAACTTGCTGTCCCCACCATATTGGATTAACATCCACAACAATGACAAGCAGATTGGCATCATCATCTGCAGAAAAGTTAAAAGCAGTCAATGTTTAGATGGAAAAACTAGTATCAATATCAGGATAGCAAATGTGAGTACTCTTTAACACTTTTGATTCAATGCCCTGTAACTTCTCTTGACAAATATTACTGAAGAAACAACATTAAAGTTAGATTTTTGTTTGGTTTTATAGTATGTATTTGGTCACTAAAATGCTAATAAGGTGTAGTTTGTTTTCTGGACTGCTTTCTAAAAATATATAGATAAATTATATACAGAATCATTTTGACAAGAATACTATTTGTTTTATGGATCTAGGCCTATATATGAATAGATTTTTTTTTTTTAGAATTCGCTTTAACGTGTTTTTAACATGGTATGTGGGCTTAACATTAATTTCCAAAATGAATTTAGTGCATTTACTGTAAACATTTTTTAAAAAAATCAATTTAAAAAAAACAAACATTTTAAATCTCATTATATAGCTAAATAAATTCCACATACACACATGAAGTGTCCAGTATTCACCAAATCATAAATATAAAGATGATTTAATGATGTTAAATATTTGGAAACATTACAAGGACTTATAAACCATATAACCATTAGCAGCATAAAAACTTGTATATTTTTAAAACCATTAACACCGTCATATGATTAAATAAAGATAACTGAGAAAAATGTTTTTTTTTAATAAACAAAAAAGCTCATCAACATTTTTACACCTCCAGTTTACATTATAGCATGTGTACAGTCAGACAAAAAATAACATAAAATAAAATAAAATACACCATAAGAGGCTCAGAAAGATGTACCTGATGCCATCGCTGCCGGATGTTTGTATGCAACGGAGAATAGTAACTATCCCGGAGTTTTATCCTTTGTTAGTGCATGTTTGATCGGTAACATTAAGCAAAGGAAGAGGTGTGGCGATTTTGACAACGTATGGATAAGTAATATGTACAAAATAATCATAAACACAGTTTAGTTACACTCGGCTCAATTCAACATGAACTGAGACGTATGTGTGCGTCATCAATATGCGACGTGTTCTTCTTCTACTTCAAGGAATAGCTACATGGCACACTTCCGCCACCTATTGAATATTGTGACCCCGGAACTGTTTTTCTGAAAAAAATACATTGGTGAATTATTGAAACATACAAAATTATTTGTTCGATACTTTGCACACTTAAAAAAAAAAAATTCCAGGTCAAAATGTCGCATTTCTGGTTTGAACTTGAAAGAATTTAATTATGTTAATGTAGAGACTGCTAGCTGTGTGTAGATTATTTTATGTTTAATTAACAGGGGCCATGTACAAATAGATATCTCATAAAATGAATAATTAAACAAAAGATGCAGGTATGTATAAAACAATTCTGCATCTAACATACTAACTAAAATATGTGATCTTAAACATACATACAACAGCCTGATTACACCATACTCTCACACTAACTCACTTCATATACAATCCCATAAAGTGCACACATACACTTTATATACTTGTATAAATTTCTGAGATTATTTTGTCAAGACTAATATAATCTAAAAAAAAAAAAAGAAAAGGAAAAAAAAGTAACCAACAGGGTGATAGATGATACAATTGTTATTAATTCATGTTGTCATTACTGGTTTCTTTAAATTCTCTTTTAACATAATGAAATAAAATGAAGATCTATCAGGCTTTTTAGGTTTTATATCAATTTCTTGATTGCTTTAAATGAAAAGCTTCTTTGGAGCTTCTTTCACGGACTTTACAAAGACTCAAAGAGTAGTTGATCTTGAAACTGGTCATATGTTTTGAGCAAAATTCCACAGAAGTTCTACAAAATGAAATTCTCACAACTTATTTTGTACTTACACACAAATAACAATGATACAATTGCGGTCTCCTATCTGAGACTCAAGGATTTTCTATTGAAACCTCACAAATGACTTTGCAGTACTTCAGAGGTACTTAACATTTTGACAGCGAACAGCAGAGGGCAGCATTACAGCACAGGGGGAGTGAACACTTAATGCTTTTGTATTCACTTCATCTCATTTGTAAAGCTTGAAAACCAAAATACTTTAACCGTTGACTAAAAAGTAAGAAACATTTGACAGAGACTTGTATTGTTTTACAAAGTGATTTTTATTCTCTGACTGTATCAAAGCAACAAAGTAAAGAACAACTCAGCACTTGGATGATGTATTTGTTTTTCCATCCTTATTTTCATATCGTCAGATGTAAAGACAAACATGTAAAATATGTAAACATTTTCCTGAATTATCAGCACAACTCCCTGAGGTTATTTGCTGTGTTTCGTGTGGCCCTTGAGGAAGACAGACCTGTATTTTTCAGTCTGGTAGTTGTCAGACTCAATGGCCTCACTGAGGTCATTTAGTGTCACATACACATCCCCATTAACTTCAGTCACCTTGTGAATTCTCTGTTTGACACCCTTGGAGCGCCAGTAGGTCCTCATAGGTTTCACTGTAGGATTGTCCACAGCTTGGTAAAGTCCTTCCCCTTCTGCCAGTGTGATCTTGTACTTATGCCATGGACACACAATGCACAGTCGACCATTAAACTCCTGATAACATAACATATGGATGGAGAGAAATTACTTTAGTATCACTGCTATTACGATATGCTTTTATTAGTCCCACAAGGGGAGTGAACCACCTTTATTGATCATGGCCTCTCTTCCTGCCAGGTAAATATGACAGTATGGCCATTTCCTAGGCAAGAAATAAAATCAAAACAAAGAAGCAGCTCACCTCAATGTCTCCTTGTTCTAATGCGCCTCCTGCGTCTGCCAATCAAGTAAAGATCAATAGAATTATCACACTGAAATGTGTTTTTCAACTCCTCACGTCTCATTCAAAAATAAGAATCTCAAAAATAAAGTTGAAGACCATTTTTACAATAAAACTTACGATAGCAGCGCATGTCCATTGCGTAAAGTTGTCCGTTGTGGTGCAGAACCAGTACATCTCTGCATCCATTAACTAGTTTGGTCACACGTCCTGCTTTCACAATATCCTCCTTTCTCCCAATGAAGTGGGTGGCAAGAGGGGGTGAAGAGGAGGAAGGAGGCGATAATGAGGAGGGGGATGACTGAGAGATATCCTCTGAAGATGACAACATCACTTCTTACAGATTTCTTTACTGTAAAAGAACATTGAAATATTTTTTTAAACACAGATAATATTGCTCCCAAAACTGTGTATGTCAACTTACGAGCAATTCATAACTTTTCTGACTTCATGTCATGAATTTTACAGAAAGATTAACACATAAATTAACTGAGAACTTTTATAAAGGTTATGAGACCATGTAAAACCCTAAAGCTCTAGTCAATTTCATTATTAGCATTTGTCTATGAAGCTACAAGGACAGCATTTTTTTTTTTAAATATTTGGTTTAAATTTGTTCTTATAATCCAAGAAACCTTAGAAATAAATTGGAAATACATACATATATAAATATATAAAGGACGATTTGGGGAAGAGGAACCGAGGGTGTCAGTAAACAGCAAAGCCTTTCCTAGTGAAAATTCAAAACTACACACAGTCATTACACAGCCCATGAATAAAACATGAAATCAGCCTACCTTTTATTTACTATGGTTGCTTAATCTCATCTCTGAGGTCTGTTTTGTCCAGTTTTCCTCACGGGATGGCTCTGGTAGCCTAGCAACTGGATGCAGATGTTGACTCTGTTACATGTCCGGGGCTATTGCAAGTATCTGACGTTTTAGCAGACAAAAATAAACCTAGCTCTTCACACGTGTCCAATATATTTAACTAAACAGGCATCACACGATTAAATACAAACGCAACGGAAGTCAAATAAACAACAGCTCTGGTAAATGTAGGAAGAGTGCTGTGCTGTGTGCTACATTTAATGTTGTCCCTAATGAAACACAGACTGCTGAAAAAGTATCCTACGCGCTATTTCGCACTGACGTATTTTATTTTATTTTATTTTATTTTATCATATGTTGACTGTTCGTACAGTTTTGTAAAAATAAAAATCTATCTTCTAATTCTAAAATACATATGAGTTACTTTACGTTACATTACATTACGTTACGTTACTATACATAAACGTTACGTTATGTCATGTTATGTTAAAGTTTTGGAAGGAGGGCTAAAGCAAAAATAGATCTTAGGTTTGAGGGATAAAACCAAAGACATTACCCATAACCCAATATCTGAACGCACTTAGTATTTTTCCGGCTCTCTATTTATTGTTTTGTAAATGGACTGTTAATATCTTGATGGGACATTTCTCCTACTTAGTCTGAGGAGGCTTTTGTCTTAGGAGGTAAGTTGGTGGGCATTAAGCTCTCTGGGGGATTATCTCCCTTTCATGCTGAACCTAGCGTAATTTGACCGGCTGTCCGCCGACTGTATTTACCTTTTGTCTGATAAGTGTTTTCTACTTCCTCCACCCGTGGGTCTATTCAGGTCCTGCTAGTGCAGGACTCAGGTTCACACACAGCGGTAGAAGCGGCGCACGCTTCACCCCCCGTCGCCATGGAGACAGCACTTTGTGTACGGAAATAGTGATACTCAGTCAGACAACTTTGTGAAAAATTAATGCATTTAGTAAAGCGGTCTCTTAAAATAAACCATCGTGTTCACTGACTCATCTGCCAGGTGAGTTTTTTTTTCTTACAAATGCTTATGTCTTGTGAGAATTTTGCTGTTTTACACATGGTAAATGATAACTTAAAATCATTTGATTACTAGTCATTTAATTACTTAACATACTCTGATCCACCCTAGTGCTTCTTCTTTAATTTAGATAATCTCCTGTATATATCTATATCCATAATTCTGTTTTATACTTACTGTTTTTCAATACACTGCTGCTTGTCTCGGTATGTAAATGTAGTTATAACTTTGCAGAATTATCTTCCGCTGACAAAGAAAACTACTTGCAAATTTTTGAATTGTTGACAATATGATTGATCTCAAAGGAAATTTTGAGGTTTTGCTAAAGAATTGAGATAACTTGCAGCATTGTGCTATTGTGAAAACAATATGAAAGAGACTTACAGCTCTTGTGTATGCATATGAAGTGCCATCACAGGATTATTGCAGCTGCTGACCAATCTACTGTAGATGCCAAAGAAGCAACAGTTGCTTGCCTGTCTCTGCTATATTTATCATATTTGCCATACAGAAATGTGTGACATCTCCGCACTGTGCTGCCCTAGCTCTATCCTGACTAAGTGTCAAATTTCAGCATCATACCAGAGTTCTGTGCTTTGCCTACCACAACAGTGTGGTGTGTGTAATGACATAGTGACTGACCATTGGCTATGACAGATATCAGTTAGTGCAAATGGATCCTCTCTGTAGGTTTAGTGCATTTCCCATTTGTGCAAAACTGTACTTTGTGTAACCAGCTGATGGAGAGACTAAAGCGACATGTCTGCCACTCTAAGGGTAGGTGGAGTAAAGCAGAGGAAAGACAAAAAGACCAGGAAGTGGATGAGATGACACTTTGCCTGTATGAGTGTCTGAGAGCGGTTGGGCTACAGCAACACTATGACACGTGAGTACACTCCCTCAAAAGATATCCAAATTCTCATATCGTTGTCTTCTCCTCTGATTGGTTGTTTCTCTCTGTATCCTTTAAGTTTTACATCCATGGGTGTTCATCGTGCAGCGCACCTTTCAGAGCTGACAATGGAGGATTACCCCATTCTGGGAATCCGCACAATGGAGGACAGAACTCGTCTCTTCCATTTGGTTCAGCTGGTCAAAAGTCTTGACCTAGAGAACCTTGATTACGACACTGGCACTGATGGTGATCACCATGCTGCTGACCATTACACTGAAGATAGTGGTAAATGTTACGATGATTATGAAGAACCTTATGAAGATGTATATAATGAAGATGAGAAGGGTGCAGCTATGAATAAGACTGACACAGTCACTTTTTCCAAACCATCAAGTATTCGCAGACGACTCAATTTCAGTTCTGAAATAACTGATCATCAACAACAGCAGTTTTCTGGTCCTGTAGACACTGGTCAGGTCTGTGCAAGTTACGATAGAATCCATGCATCAGTACACAGTCACGTGCAGCACGTCTCTGAAGCAGGGAACTCAGTGGTATATGGTTGCAGAGGGAACACACACAGGGTAAATGTCCATAGTTGTTACTCTGATAATCATCATGCAGGAGGAATTACCAAACCAGGCATCACAAGAGGAGGCTCCCCGTTGAACTCATGCACCAAACTGGCACCAAAATGTGGCTCATTCCAAAATCCAACAACCAGATCTGTGGCTATGACACCAAGGAGGCTTACCAACAAACGATCAGGGCATAAAGAAAATGTGAGCCCCCAAAGAAAAGGCATCCTTCACAAAACAAAACTCCAAACAGTAATAGGCCTCAATGAGTCTACGAAATGGTTTCCAAAAACAATACCTGTTTATAAAGCAGTGAGACCATCTGGTTACAACTATGGCTTGCCGCAAAGCTCCATTCCCACTCCAAACAAAAGGTGAGTAAAATTTTAATAGATGCATTGCTTGTTGTATGTTGCTGCTGGTAACTGCAAAATTTTCTCATGGTGAGATACATAAACTCTTTTGTTTTCTCTTTTCTTACTGTATCCACACCTTCGTTATATACTTTGACTTGTATGTGTGAATGTGTGACTGTCTATAATTTATAGCAGGGGTCACTGATCCTGGTCCTCAAGACCTTCTATCCTGCATGTTTCAAATGTATCCCTCTTTCAATAGACCTGATTGAAATAATCAGCCAATCATCAAGTTCTGTAGAAGCCTGATAACAACCATCAGGTGTGCTGGGAGAGGGAAACATCTAACACATGCCGGCTAGTAGATCTTGAGGATCAGAGTTGGTGACTCCTGATTTATGGTTATGTATGCTGTTACAGGTCAGCGGGAGACCAGCGAATCAGTGTGTGTGTGAGGAAAAGACCTTTGACACACATAGAAAAAAGGAGAAAAGAGGCAGATGTTGTGACAACTCCTGGTGGAGAATGTGTAATTGTCCATGAAAGCAAAGAGGCTGTGGATCTCTCACAGTACATACTGCAGGTAAATCCCATGCATTTATTGTTTTCTGTTTCTTTATCACATGTTTGGATATTTGACAAAGACAGATGTTTAGAAATGTTAAGACAGTAGTTAAAATCAATATACATAGTGTGTACAGTATGTGTGGTATAGGTTGACCTGGATTTTAAATTATTTTTATTTTCAACATACATTTGTTCTGTTCTGTTTAGTTTAGTTTCGTTAATTTTTTTTTTTTTTTTTTTTTTTTTGTGGTATTTTTATATTGGTTTTGCACCTTACCTCTTGTTCATTTGTATACACAGCACAGGTTCTACTTTGACCAGGTTTTTGGTGAGGAAAATTCCAATGATGAGGTGTATCAGAGAACAGCATATCCTCTGGTGCAGCACATGCTCAATGGGTGGGTTAACAGTGCAATACACAGCTCTCTTGTTTTGGAGTGTCTTTTGGCAAGTCTTCTGATTAAATTAACCCTGCCATCATTTGTTAAGTGCATTTAAGTTGTAAACCTCATATATATGGGATACTGCATGTTCCCAAAGATATACGTGATTAATAAACAAGTACTGAGAGGAAGGTCTATTGAAAAACACATCACTCTGAAGTTCATCCTCTCACCATAGTGCTGGTATGATGTAGGCATGCTTATACATCTCATAGAACATGTTTGCAAGATGGCTTGAATTGTGTGTGCCTGTGGCTGTAGTCCTAATGATATCTCTATTACATGTGTGTCCACAGAGGCAAAGCTACCTGCTTTGCATATGGGCAGACAGGTGCAGGGAAGACTCACACCATGTTGGGGTCATCTCCTGGGAAACTGGGGTTATATGCACTGGCAGCACAAGACATTTTTTCTTATATCTCTACCACACGGTCACACTCACACTTGACTGTATATATCAGTTTCTTCGAGATCTATTGTGGCCATCTCTATGACTTATTGGACCACAGAAAAAGGTCAGTTCATAGAGTGTATTTCCTTGTGTGCAAACCTTAATAAGTACAATAAATGCTATTTGTACTAAAGAGAGATTAATTCTTGACCAGATAACAATGAAATAAAATTACATCTCAATACAAACTGAAGATGTTTGAATACAGGGGTCTGAATACAGTGCATGTATGCTGTATGTTCTCCGTTACAGGCTATTTGCCAGGGAGGATGGCCAAAAGATGGTTCACATTGCAGGACTGTGTCATACCAGGGTGGACTCAGTGAACTCACTGCTAGAGGTTAGTATTTTTTCTTGCTGTGTTGTCCACAGAGGGAATACTAATTATCTCCCTTGGATAAAGATGTTGATTCCAAAATCATTTGGATAATAGGATTGATCTATCCTGGTTGTGAGAAACCTTGCCTCTGAAATGTATAATAAAACAAATCCCTTTTCAAGTTCTATGTTTAAGTTTTCACCCCTAAAGGAATAGTACATGTATGGTATAGGTATTTGAATGTGAAAATATCCTTAACCTCAATAACAGAACACTTCAGCACCTGATACACAGTGAATATTAAGAGCTGCTGCTGGTCTGGTCATCACTTTCTTTATTCTGTGTCTCACCTCCCTCCCCCCTCGCTCTACTTCTACTCCTTTTTCCCTTAAAGGTGATTTCACAGGGTACAGAGGAGCGCACCCAGGGGATGAGCGGAGTAAATCCCCTATCATCTCGTTCCCATGCCTTGCTTCAGATTCAGCTCAGAGATCCTAACCAGCAGACATTTGGCAGGTCACTGACCACATGCAATGTGATTTACTGCTGTATAGCCCACTTATAATGCACACACTGCCTGGTGTTTTTGTCTTTTTTCCTTAGAACTGCACTGGGGTTTACTGTGTCGTAAATGAAATTAACCCTGTGTTGGTTGTATAGAATGTGGTTTGTGGACCTGGCAGGAAGTGAGAGGGCATCAGATTCTAAAGAACCAGACAAGCAGAGTCGTATGGAAGGAGCTGAGATCAACCAGAGTCTGTTGGCTGTAAGATACACAAACACACACAGACTCAAGCAACCAGAGAGGTCACATAAGGTCAATGACATAGGGGTAAAAAAAAAAAAAAAAAAAAGGTGAGGCAGAGTTTAACATGTTCTGACATTTCTACATGTGTTTTCCTCAGCTAAAGGAATGTATCCGGTCCCTTGACCAAGAGCAGTCTCACACACCATTCAGACAAAGCAAACTCACTCAGGTACTGGTTACTCAATCTGCACTTCCAGTTTAACATGTAAACAGTTTTCATGTTGGAGTGCTCTGCTCTTTCTTATTCCAGGTTTTGAAAGACTCATTTGTTGGTGACTCAATGACATGTATGATTGCAAACATCTCACCTTGTGACTCAGCGACTGAACACACATTAAACACATTGCGTTATGCTGATCGGTAAGTGCTTATTACAGAGTTATAAGGGTGAGTGGAATGGTGATCACTCACGTTTTGTTAATTTTTATAGTGTGAAGGAGTTGAAGGGACTGGGAGGACGCAGAAGAGGAAGAAGAGGAAAGACAACACCCTGCCCCAAATATAACCTGTCAAACAGCAACAGTACTTTTGGAGGCAGCAGTGTTGGCACCAGAGGGAAAAGCCCCCCTAAAAAGCCAAAGTTGCAGAGAGAGGCATTTGGCCCTGCCACACCTACGATGAGGCTGCCCAAGGGGGGCACATTTCTTTGCTCCACACCCAGGAACAACAGATGGGGAGAGGAGTCAAATGTGCAGGAAAGAAATGGCAATGTATTTGACCAAATCACACCCATCAGATGTTCACTGGGCTTGGGTGATAAAAGGCAGAGGAGAGAGGGAGAACACAAGAGTGACACAGAAAGATGGAGCAAAGATGATAGACATTTATTTAGCGATCAAAACACCAATGCAGGGTTGGCATTGAGACAACCAAAGGATGGGCAGACTTGTTCATGGGAGATGCAAAGAAACAAAGTTACTGATGTAGGTAATTTGTGTCTTGCTCGAAGGGATTCTGGATTCTCTAACAGAGAAGAAGAAAATCGACAAGGCATTTCTACAAAACAGGGAAAAGAGATGAAAATGAAATGTAGAGAACAGACAGGACAAGTTGAAAGCAATAAAGCCACATGTGAGGAAGTGGAAACGATGAAGGAAGATTTACAAGTTAATGAAAGAAAAAAAGAGAGAGAGAAGCACCTGAGACTATATCACCAGCAGCTGCAGCAGTTTGTGCCTTCACTTGTCTCTGTATCTTCATCTAATCAACCATCTCTCACTTTCTCTCCAACTTCCTCTTCAAATGTCTCACTTTCTCCACTTAGATATAATCATCTAGAGGAGGTTTTAGATGTGTACAGAGCCAGGGCTGAAGTCAGGACTCACAGTAATGATGGATTGTTGTCTTTCCCCAGTGAACAGCTTTGCTTACAAACTGGGACTTTTCCGAACTACAACCTAAATAATGATGAAGATGATTATTGTGGTTCAGTTGGTGTAGATGCAGAATGGAAGGCAACAAAAGCAACTTTTCGACAGACAGAAGATAGAAGTGGAAGTGAGAGGAGGACACCACTTGAAGTAAAGTGGGAAAGAGAGGCAAGAGTAAAGAAACCAGTTCAGATAGGAGAAGGAGATAGGAAGTGGGCATGGGTGGCGACTACACAGTCAGAACAAGCAGATAGGATGCCAGGTGTAATTTTAAATGATGCAGAGGCACTGATGTCCAACAACTGTGATTCAGAAGACATTAGATTGGGGTGTCAGCAAGAAGGGGATGCCTCGGCTGATGGAGTGCGGACTATTGTAGATGCTGAAGAACCTGATGGATTAGGGTCTACCTGCAGCAACAGTGGCAACATCAGTGTTTTTAACCATCCTCCTGCTGAGTCAGCCAGTCAGAGAGCTCCAGCAGAACGACCCCTCTCCCCAGTGTGTGAGCATAACAATACACTCCTGACTCTCTCTTCTTTGAATCACTCCCCTGGGTCAAAACAAAGCAGGTGCAAAGCAGGTTCTAAAATCCTACCATTGCTAAATACCTTACAGGGAGTGCCATCAAACAGCTGTGAACAGAAGGAACTAAATTTAGCTGTTAATGCCAGTAAAAGGGAATTTACCTCACTGCCACTCACAACTTCTATCAAACACAATGGATGTACTGAGCCATTTAACACATTGCCTGAAAATCTGTCTTATATTCATCAAGAGAGGAAAGCCAAAACGTCTGTTTTACCTCAAGAAGAGAGTTTTGCTGGTTTTCTAAATGACAGCATAGACCCTCTCAGTGTCTCCATGCTTCAGGTGGACCAACAGGCCGCCACAAATTCATTCTTCAGAGGGACAGAGAACATCCATTCCCTGTGTCCACTTGATATGGAAGGAAGTGAGGGTAATAGAGGAGGAATGGAAAAAGAACATTTCACATGTGAGAAGATGAGAGGTAAAGTTGACGAGGACAAAGACATTGAGTTTCACATGTCTCTCTTGGAGAAAATCTGCTCCTCTGCTACCTCTGATGATAGATTAGGTGAGTATGAAGTCAGTGTTCATGTATACAAACATGATATTTAAGTGGATAAGTTACACTATTTTTCAAATCTTCTCCAGGCATGACGAAGTCTTCTATCCCTGTTTCACATGGAGCACAGCTGACCATTGAACCTCTGGACATCACAGCCTCTACACCTCCACTTAAATCCACATGTCAGACATCTTTGCAAACATCTTCCATTCAGTCCAACTCACATTCTGTGCACTGCCCTGGCTCACACTATCTCATCACACATAGTGCCACTCAAATGCCACCACAATACGTTCACAACATCCACAGGGAGTCTGCACTTTCCATATCAACGACACAGCTGGGTAGTATCCAGGACAACTTGAACACGGTGCCAAACCAGCATCATGCCAGAAATTCTGGTTACGCCAGGAAGTCAAACAAGTTTCCCCAACTGACTAGTCTGAGACAGCCAAATAATAAAGGAGAAGGCACAACTAATCAGCAAGTTACATCCATAAAAAAGCTTGAAGACTTGGATGAGGCCCAGTAAGTAATGTAGTCATACTGACAAATTAACTGTCGTTGAAGTGTTAGCTGTGTTAAGATGAAATTGAAATTAGGTATACAAACTTTCATTTATAGGATATGTTATTGTGTTATATATTATAGGATATGTTACAAGATGAGATGAATTTTATTTTGAAAAATATGTCTACTCCAGTGCTGGAACTGCCAACAAGTCAATTTTACCCGTATTCCTACTTGTTTTCATCCATTTTATTGGATTGTGGAGGCAGCAACCTTAGTAAATACACCCAGGAAGCCCTCTCCCCAGCTAGTTACACCTGCTCTTCCATGGGAATCCCAGGACATTCTCAGACAAGCCAAGAGATAAAATCCCTCCATCGTGTCCCAGGTCAGCCCTGAGGTCTCCTCCCAGATTGGACATGCCTGAAGCACCTCCTCAGGGAGGCGTCCAGGAGGTATCCTCACTAGATGCACAAACCATCTCAACTGGCTCCTCTGGACATGAAAGAGCAGCGGCTCTACTTGGAGTACCTGCCAGATGTCCGAAATCCTCACCTTATCTCGAAGGCTGAACCCAGACACCCTGTGAAGAAACTCTGTCAACCTCTTATACCCTCAACCTAAATTTTTTTGGTCATTACCCAGAGCTCATGACATAATAGATGAGGGTCAGAACATAGATCAGCCAGTAAATCCAGAGCTTGCCTTTTGGCTTAGCTCCCTTTTCATCACAATGGACCTGTTTAGCGTCTGCATTACTGCTGACACCACCCCAATCCTGTCGACCTCCCACTCTGTCCTACCCTCACTCATGAATAAGATCCTCCTAAAGCACCCTAGCAAGGGTATAGAGCTGGTCCATGGTTCCATGTCCGGAGCGAAAATCACATTGTTCTTTCTCGATCTGAAATACAACTATCAACCGGACCCACTTGTCCAGTACCCTGGCATAGACCTTACCAGGGAGGCTGAGGAGTGTGATCCCCCCATAGTTGGAACACACCCTCTGGTCCTCCTTCTTTAAGATGGGGACCACCACCCTGGTCTGCCACTCCCAAGGTACAGCCCCCAATGTCCATGGGATGTTGCAGAGGCATGTGAGCCAAAACAGCCCTACAACATGCAGAGCCTTAAGATACCTGCGGCAGACCTGATCAAGCCCCGGGGGTTCCACCACCATGATATAGCTTTACTACAGTTTTTTCCTATGTAGATTGGTCCATCCATCTCCTGGTCTCTCTGCTCTGTTTTGTCCCCGGAATGCATGTTGGTGGGATTGAGGAGCTCCTCAAAATATTCCTTCCACTGCCCAACTATATCCTCAGTTGATGTTAGCAGCTCCCCATCCCCATTGTAGACAGTGTGGGTGAGTTGTCGCCTTCCCCCCCTGAGGCACTAAGTGGTTTCTCACAATCTCTTGGGAGCCAATTGGTAGTCTTCCTCCCATGCCTCACTTTTTGCATCAGTGACCACGATGTGACCCATGGCTGCTTATTCAATTTTATATTAGGCTACTCTGTTTGAATAAAACATTGATGCATAACAGTTCTTGATTTCTCCTAAAACTGTGCTGTTACATTCTCTGTTGTTAAATGTAGTGTAGTGTAGAATCCATATTAAAAATATCAACATTTATACCCATATATCAGCCGTTTTATAAAAAAGTTTATGATAGAAAAGAAACTGAAATTTCTAAATCAAACAAATATCTGGGTATTTTCAACTAATACCCATTTATCACTGATGTCTGTGTGAAAAGATTAGAGTTGTTAAAAATGCTTTAGTCATAAAACAATGAAACAAAAATACTGGAGATGATTAAACAAACTCATGTTACAACCTGAGGCATTCCTCACTGAAGAATATGACTTTACACAATGATCAAGGACATTTTTATTGACTACAAGTGGTATGCAGGTAAATTTGTCCTGTTTACTGTTTTAGTCACATCGCAATTTCTAGCAGCTGTAGTGCTAATCATTTGCCCTGATTCTAACTCACAAAACTGTAGGTGCTGTGTTGTTCAGGCCCACTGGAAGCAGCTAAAGGAAATGGAAGCTCTAACTCATAAAGAGGGGACCCTTCTGTGCCAGCAGCCTGATATGGTGAGAACTGTTTGACCACCATCTGATAGTACAGTTTACATTATAAACCTCACAAGGATTTATTTCATCAATTAAATCTTTTCCAAAAAAGTTTTATAAGACATATATGTATGGCATTAGAATTAAATTTGATCTCTGTTTTACAGACATTTGCAGAGTACATCAACCAGCTGGAAGTGATCATGGAAAGAAAGGCTAAATGTGTCCACAGCATGATAGCTCAGCTGCAACCATATCTTAAATTCAGCCCTTCTTCACACCAGCAGCACAAGCAAGAAGATGACCATAATCGAATAACTTGAAATATCTTGGTCAGGCACAAATGTTGATTTTTTTTATTTTTATAAAGCCATGACATGTATTGTATGCTATTTTCACCAACAATGGGATTTTAAAGAATTTCTACAAGTCTTTTGTTATGGTCAAGTAAATTAAATGTGTATTCAGAGCAATGGATAAAACCAATGGAGAATTCAAGCTCCATGAACTAAAAGTCTGTAAAATGTATTTGTTCCAACCATTCACTGAAGCAGCCCATTTTGATAAGCACAACTCCTCAACCAGGTAGATGGGATAATTAGTGGAATTACCTGTCTTAAATGGACAGGAAGAACCAATAAATGGCAGTATTTTTACTTTATGAAGTTGGAATTCTCCACCACTGGACAAAACCACTTAATGAGCATGATCATGTGTTACACAGAGGATAAAAACATATATGAAGAATGAGCCTAATGCAGGAACATTTTTATATTCATATATGAACTTTACTTTTTTGTATGATGTGGTTGTACAAGCATGCCACATCAGAGTCACAGAACATAACATAAATACTTGTAACTTCAGAAAACATGAAGCATGAAGAATGCCGCCTGTGCTATCAGCTTTTGTCAGCCATAATATCTTTTTTCACAAGTGGTTCTTGCTCAAGGCCATTTCTTGTTTTTGAAACTATTACTGTTTTTGTGTTTGTTTGTTTATTAATGGAGTGAATGTAGGTTGGGTGAGGTAGAAAATTTTTTTTTGTATGAACTTCAGTATGATACAGTTTATTATATTATATAATGAATAGTCATTTGATTAATAACTTGTGTGTTTAGGAAGGAAATTTAATACACTGCTGTTCACCACTGGATTTGAAATGTGTTGAAATTTACATGGTTCATGCAGTTACTGCATACTGTATCTAAGGATTCTTTGCTTTAACTTCTTTTATGGATAAACAGTTCAGCTCTCTGACAGGATAATATAAAAATTGGGGATATTTTTAGTGATTGGGGTTTTGCCTACGTCTAAAATGTATTTCCTTGAATTGTTCAGTGCAGTACAAAAGCAATACGTGATAGGTAATGGTTATAATTGGTAAGGTAAGGTTATAATAATGACTTGATTTACATGAACCTTCACGATATTTATTACTATAATAATATGATAGGATAGAACCAGAGAATACAAAAACATACTGCACAACAGCCTGGCATTGAAGAAGAAAACTCAGAGAACCAGTCGTGGTCCTCGTGTCTACAGAAAAAAAAATACTCTGTTTATCTATTTATTTATTTATTTATTTCAGTTTGCTTTGGAAACAATAAAGTTGTCCACAATAGACGGTCTAGTGTATTTCTTTTATGCGCAATTCTGTTACCTGTGTTGTACTGAACTTAGGGCAGACTCCAGGTTGAATACACGTTGCGGCATCGCGCTCAAGGCGGGAGCGCGTACGTCGGTACGTGTGGTTCGGTTCGACCACCTGACCTCCGCGGTGGGCTCTGGTTGGCAGCATCGGCTTCACAACGTCGAACAACGGCGCGGTGGGTCACGTGACAGCATCTGCTGCTGCTGGCTGAGCGAAGCGTGTTAGCAGGTAAAAGAGAGAATAAAATTTGAATGTTTATTTTATATATTTGAACCTTTCTGATGAGGTCCAGGTGTCTTCAAGTATAGTTCTGTAAGTATTTTAAGGAAACTCCTCGGTGGATGGCGAGACAACGCTCGGCCCACTCGGTGGTTAGCCAACTAATTCGTTAGCTGTGTTAGCTATGGTTGTATCCGTGGTCTCGCTGCATTGTATGCGACGGGCCGTTCACATGCCGGAGCTGTTGGCATGCTGCTTATATACGTCGTAACTGAACATTTACAGGTCATATGGTTTATAACACATTGACAATCGACGAAGTCATGATCAGTTCTATACTACCGAAAAGTTTCGAATTGTCCTTTTTTTTTAATCAAAGTAATTGCGCAACGTCGTTTCGCTTTGTGTCGTGTTAGCCCGCTGCTAAATGTTGGCTACATTTTGGTGACTGCCGTTAGCTTTTCCTTTGCTTTACACAAAAGGGTTCGTTTTAACAATCGTTGTTTTTTGTCTCTCCTTATACATGGTTGAAATACCTTTAGTAGCATCGGTGGACAGGGTGAAATCACAGTCATGGTGCTAACGTAATGACAGTAGAACATTTTTTCAAGACAGGAGCCGTGTGTGAATCACACGGAACAAAGACAAACTGTGCTAACGGGGCTAACCCTAGCAAGCTAGCTGATCTAACGCGATCATTAGCAGTGCGGCTCATATTTCCGTCGAGGTTGTGTAACTTTAACATTAATAAAATAACGATTTAGTAGTGTTTAATGTTAAGTCTTACTTTTAACTTACTGGTTTGAAACGTAGTTAATTGGTGTGTTGTGCAATTAACGTCATGTTCATGTGACTCATCGAATTGTAGGCAATAGTTGAATATCATAATGTTGGATTTTTTGTATTCGTCCACTGACAAGGTGTTGGCTAGCCTTGTTTCGGTTTACCACCGCATTCAGTTTCTATTAGAAAATAGAAATACGTTTCCGATTTCCTCTACTAGCATAAAAAAGAAATTAGACGCGCAGTAATGAGCAGTGTCAATGTTCTATTTTTTTTTTTATTTAACCAGAAATGGATGTGTGTATCCATATAGTGTTATTATTCAGCCCAGCCATAACATATATTTGGACATACTCGTGATATTTTTGTGTGGGAGAGTGAGGGAGGGTTGTAAGTCGACACCTGGATAGTCCCCTCTTGGTCTGCTAAATATAAACTGGGAGGTCGGGACGACAGATGGAGTTATAGTCTTACATGGCATACTTGACAACAGTGAGGCTCTGCTTATAAACTCAGTGTAATGTGTTGGCACTTTGACTTGTTTACAGTATTACTGAACTATGATCCTGTACAATAACCTTAGTTATGTTGTTTTGCATTTCCCCTTTTCTTTTAGATTTTTCTATTTTGTACATACATTGTTTTGTATATACTGTATATGATGACTTCAGTGATCAGCAATCAAGCCCGGGGGACTCGGGATAGAATGCTGCCCACCAACACAAACACAACACAAACACAGAAACAGATACAGGTGAGTTTTCACCAATCTAATGATTTTTTTAGGGG
>JAPSES010000219.1:3141326-3179147 GCA_029822895.1 Maxillicosta whitleyi | reverse complement strand
CATTTAAAAAAAATATATATATATTGTGTTTTTTATATTTAATGTCTTTATCTTGTTTTTAAATTGAATCATTCAGCCCACAGCAGAACAGATTCGTTTAGCCCAGATGATCTATGACAAAAATGATCCAGACTTTGAAGACAAAGTTCAACAGGTACATTAACAACATGTATTCACAATAGAGTTTAAATACTCTGGCTAATCTGGGACACTGAGGCCCCTCATTGTTTTTTGCTATTTATTTTTCTTGGATTTGTAGCTCATTGAGGTAACAGGGAAGACTCAAGATGAGTGCATGGTAGCCCTCCATGACTGCAACGAAGATGTAAACAGAGCCATTAATTTCCTCCTGGAGAGCACCTCTGACACGGTAAAACTCTTGTTTGCACTCAGTCCCATATGCTTCTGCACATATTGTAGTGTTTACATGTTGTGTGGCAGTTTCTCTTTGGTTCTTTGCTAAAAGTAATTATGAACAAATGTTAAAATCCTTATAAGTATGTTTTATAGAGACAGCCTCATTCTGTTTTTGATCCCAATGTCAGAACTCCTGGGAGACTGTGGGGAAAAAGCGAAGCCCAGGAAAGGAAGGAGGGCCTTCAGAGATGAAGGAGACCCGGGAGAAGAAAGGAGAAAGGGAGGTCAGCCGCGGACGTGGAGGATCTAACAGGAGGGGCCGAGGCATCAGTAGAGGTCGTGAAGGTAAAACGGGGACAGGCAGTTTTCTCATTTTATTTGGGAAAACTGGGTTGTACAGATTTGTATGCATGTTCCTCCTCAGTCACTTAATTTCATTCTATTAACAAAATCATTGCTTTTTTTTCTTGCTTTGCTATGTGGATGTAAACAAACATTACCTGAACCTTTTGTTAATATGTTTAGTTTTACCATCTCTTTGGCTTAATACATGGATAAGTAGATCTACAACAGTAGGATTTTGTCATTTTAATCCCTTATATCTTTTGTTTGGATTCCAGGTCGAGTAGAAGAGAATGGATTTGATATGGCCCCCGGTGAAAGGGGGGGTGACCGTGGACGCAGGGGACGAGGCAGAGGTAAGGAGAAGAAAATTATTTCTACTGAGTTTGTGTATTAAAGAATATATACACTATTGTGCTTGTGTGGGACGCTGAGTTTTCTCTTGATAAATTCTTTTACAATATTGAGCAATAAGTTGAAGTTATACAAGATAATCATTTGTGAGAAATACTTGATTTGTTGGTAGTCGTGGACATGACATTATTTGAATTTAATTTGTATCTGAAATGAGACTTAATAGTTGAAAAGCAGTGGAGATCATCTGATGATTGTTTCCTCAGGGGCAGGAGGTCGCGGTAGAGGACGGGCAGCTGCTGGCAACAGGTTTTCTTCACAGGGAATGGGGTAAGAATGCGTTTATAAATTTGATGTATTCATTATCAGAAACAGCACACTACACTTTATTGTTTTTAATTAACTTATTGTCACCTGGGGTGCGTGTGGCTCAGTTGGTAGAGTGAGTTGTCCAATGGCCAAAGGGCTGGGGGTTCAAATCCTGGCTCCCACTTGTTGAAGTGTCCCTGAGCAAGACACTGAACCCTAAATTGCTCCAAGTAGGGTCTGGCATGGTACATTAGCATAGTAGCCGCCTAATGGTGTATAAGTGTGTGTGTGTGTGAATGGATGAATGTGAGGTTTTGTAAAGCACCAAGATGTAGATATAGCGCTATATAAGTGCAGTCCATTTACCTACCTACCTACCTACCTATTGTACTTAACATAATTCTTTTCTCCCCCCAAACATTCTCCCCAGCACCTTTAATCCTGCTGACTACACGGCTAACTCTGGAGGTCGCCAGGAGACATGGGAAGCAGATGGCAATGAACCTGCTGAGGGAACTGGTACAAAAATAGCATTAACGCATAATGTCACATTTTGATGCCCATTTCCTACTTTTGCTGTAGTATGGTTTAGCTGTCGGAGTTGGTGTGTCAAAATTATTAAGTATTTATTTTTCATAAAATAAATGTAAGATATAGTTATCTTTTTAGAAATAAATATAAACATATCTTGTTTATACCAACGTGGGAACACTAACATGGCTCCTTATTCTCAAGGAACTTGGGGAGGCAATCTGGAAGACTGGACTTCAGAAGACTGGAGTGAAGATGTAAGACACTTTTTCATTATTTGAAAGATTTTCAGCACTTGAATTTGAGGGCATATAATTTGCTTACCTAAATTGTTTTGAGTCAGTAGCGAATGCTTATTGTACCGCACTTGCAGCTTATTCTGATGCATGACATTTATTATTTTTCAGTTGTCTGAGACCAAAGTATTCACTGCCTCCTCTGCCCCAGCAAACAACATCACACCGGGACACAAGTAAGCTTTTAAGTTGAACTTCTGCAAAGTTGCACCTTATTTTAGAGAACATTGTATCTTCTCATCTCTAAACACCTTTGTTTTCCCTTCTTGCTCTTTTCCCCTTATCCCCCATTTCCTGCACCTCTTCAGTGTGGACCTGGCTACCCTACTGCCTAAGGCTGGAGTGGGTGTCGGGGGTTCTGTGGATTCTGACTTGGGGGCAATAGTTGATGGCCCCTCAGCTGAGGATTTGGGCCAAAGCCTGGTGTTTACCAATTCCCACCATAATGGACGCACTGCTACACACAGCTACGCACATGCCACAGCCAACAGCTACGCCCATGCGGCCTCTGCTAACACCACCTACGCACATGCTGCATTGGTAAAAGACCACAAGAGCAACCTACCTTTATCTGCCTCGACTATAATATATAATAATATCATTATATTCATTCTTTGTTTTGCTTCTTTTTCTCCCAGTCCTCAGTCCTGGGTTCTGGTTTTGGGTCTCTGAATGCACCTAAACCAACACCTGCTTCTGACATCAGGACATCAGAGCAGCTCAACGGGCCTCGACTTCCCCAGAGAGCCAGTCAGACATTGGCCGCCACCAGCAACAGTAGTAGTGTATCCAAAGAAGCTGGCCCACCGCCCATACCAAGTCCCGTTCCAGCCCCCTCTCCCTCTGTAGAGACTGTTAAGGCTCAGCGGGTGGAAAATGGCCCTGTTACTGCCCAACACTGTAAGTGTAGCTTATGGTGAATCTGACACCAGCGTTTAAAAAATTAACCTCATTCCATCTTTTTCATCAAATTAAAATAGTTTGTGTAAATTGAAATCTTTCAGTAAACTACAGTACAGTTGTTTTGAAATTGCAAATAATGAAAGTAATATCATATCCTTCTACAGTGGAGATGAAGCTGCAACCGGAGCCATCAGCAGTGCTCAGCCAACTAGCCCAGAGGCAACAGCACTCTTCCATCCTTACCACCGCAGAACCCTTGGGTCTGTCTCAGCCACATGCTCCACAGGTTCCCACACCACCAGGTAGGGAGAAAACACCTTCCTGCAGAAGAATGTAAATTTAACAAATAACCACTCACAATTGGTTATTTTCATTAATTGCATATTTCTCTTCATTTACCGAGAGGTTATGGTAAAAATTTGGTGCATTTCCATAAATATTTTAAATACATGGTCTAGTTTTGAATTTTTTCTTTACTCAAAAAACAAGTTTGTGCAGGGAGAAAAGTTGGTACATGTTTTCTTGGAAATTCCATTATTTAACTTGCATTAATGGTAATGGGGTATCTTCCCCAATACGTTCCCTGACATCAGCTGAAGGGGTATTGTTGTACCCTGCAGCTTCTGTCTGTCAGTCAGTTTCAGCGTTATTACTTATTCACCAAATCATTCTCGTGTTGGGTATTGAGGTGCAACTTGTGAAGCTTTTGAACAAATTATTTGGGTATCGACTTTGACCTTCATTTCCAATGTCAAATTAGAGTCAATCCATCAAATTTGGACATCAATGTTGACCTACATTTTTCATGTTTTTGGGTTAGTGCATGGTCATGGGTGTAAAATGGACAAGTTAGCACATGGGCTGAGGGGATGGTGATACTGATAGGGGAGCAGGGAGCAACAGGGGCAACAGTGCAAGGCTGCCCTCAGTGTCAGTACAATGTTCAATTCTTGTTATATTTCAGGCCATGAGTCCTCCATAAGAAGAGATGGAGCTTCTCCAGGAATAAAGCTGCCAGGCATGGAGCCACCCATCACAGAACCCCCTCAGCGGCAGCTCAGGACACAAAGACGCAGGGTACCTCCTCCCTCAAAGGTGCCTAAACTTTTATTGAATTTCTTTTTCTTTTTAATGCCTCTTAAATTATTAGGACATTTAAATTTTAAACTTCATAAAACTTAATTTTTATAACATTGTGGGTACATTAATGATCTGGATCTTAGACCGGTGAAAGTGACATTGTAAATTAGCATATTCTATTTGATTCTATATTTGTGTTCCTCAGATCCCTTCATCAGCAGTGGAGATGCCAGGCTCAGCAGATGTATCTGGCCTGAATGTTCAGTTTGGAGCTCTTGATTTTGGGTCTGAAGCTGCTAGTGCAACAGTGGACATGACCCAGACAGAGTTAGCCAGAGAGCAAGCCCCAACTCAGGCTACAGCTCCTGTAGCTCCAGCACCCATGTCTGTCCCCACCCCAGTTCAAACACAGCAGAGCAGCCTGTTCTCCAAGCCTGGAAGTGTAAGGTGTGTATATCACATTGTGTTGAGAAACCTGAGTCACAGGTTTTTCAGTCGGTGACTAAGTACTTAAGAAACTATTTCAAATTAAGGCATTGGCTTGACAACCTTTTATGCTCCTCCACCTGAGTAGGTTTATTGTAATGCTAGTGGATCTCACTCACATCTGTTTTCCTCTTCATGCTTTCACAGTGACCACATGGGCAGCATGCCTCCTTTACCATCAGTTGTGTCAGATCCAAGTTTTCCATCACCATCTCTGGGATTACCCAGTGCCACACCTTCCCCCTCCATGGGCCTTCCCAGTGGTGTTGCTCAACCTTCCTCTACTGCTACTACAGCAGTCAGTCGTGGGGAGAGCAGCGGCCCGAGGTCCCTGCCACCCCATTTGGGCTTCTCTCAGAGCAAAGATGTCCCATCACCTGGTGCTGGACCTCTCACAGTAAGTATGAATATTTTGTATGTGCTTTAAAGACTAAACTGTCCAAGAAAAAAAAAGTAGGCCTCTGCTGACCTGCTATCTGCGTTATAGTAAAATGTACACGCTCACATTTTCATCCTTTTGTTCTAGAATGGCTACAGTGGCATGAAGACACAGAGTACACAAGACAGTAAGTACTCTCAGTGGTCTGTGTTACAGAACACTAGACTGGCCAGTAAAATCTAATATAAAGAGTATTGATTGCTAAATGCATCTGTTAGGAAGTGGAATCAGTCCTCTCAGTGAATGTTAATTAGGTTTGATAAAGACCAGAACATACTCTGCTCTTCATTCCTATCCAACTTCTGTTTATTCGTTTATCTCAACAATTATTCTTTATTATATTCTTTTCATGGTCAGTTTGTAACATCAGTTCATAGTCACACCTCATTGATATGCTTGTACTTTTTCTTCTCAATCCAGCTACAGCAACATCTAGAACTGTGAAAACAGATTCTCCAGTTATGACAAGTGACAGTGGTCCTGCACACCACGTCCCTTCCCCTGCTGTCACACCTTCGCACACAACGCCCATCCCATCACTCAGCAGGTAAAAAACATAGCACTTTGAACATATACATAATTGTGTGCATCTGCTTTTTTGTTTGGAGATAATGATGGTTACAAGCACATATCCTAATTCTTTTTAATGCGGAAATATCTCTGACTGAATCTCCTAACCCCTTCCTCAAGCTTTGTGATACCTATTTTTTTAGTGACACTGACAGAATCCCCTATTTTTGTTGTTTTTTAGTCACGTGAATAATAGTCACTCATCTGGATCAGCTCTCACCACAAGCTCTTCACTGACGGTAAGCTCATGTACATCCTTGTACAACTGTCTTAATTTAATGTGTGTGCTAGAAATTTGTAGAAAACATGAATAAGAGTTTTCAATAATCTTCTAAACAAGTGGTCCATCACTCACTGAAATCTTCTTTTTGCTTGGAATTTCCCCCAGATGTCTAATGACGAGACCAACAGCAACAATCTCCATGCGTTTTCGTCGTCATCCAGCCAGGTTGCCAACCCCAGCTCATCAGCCCCCCTGGCTGTCAGCAGCTCAACCACCAATGGTCTGCACCCATCTGGAGCACCAGGACTTACTCCCAATGGCACAAACACCACCACGAACGCCACACTCTCAGCTGCAGGCAGCCGGACAGCACCCTTGCTTACCACAACCTCTGGTAAGCTACACAGGAGCAGATTCAAAAGAGAGTTCATGCCAATCAGAAAGTTTAGCAAGTATTAGAGATTTGACTCAATAAATTTTTGTCCATATAATGTGTATTTTAAAAGTAGCATAAGTTTGATGCCGTTTTCATCCATTTCACTTGGTATTTTTGGTGCTCAAAACAACCTGACATTTTTTCTTCTTCCCTCCAGGTAAAGCTCCTCCCAACTTGGCCCAAGGAGTGCCACCTCTTTTGGCCAATCAATATATAATGGGCCCTGGTGGCTTGCTCCCAGCTTACCCGGTAACTATATGCTTTTCTTATTTTTTTATATTCACTTGATTATTTCACCGGGACTTCAATGGCTGTATCATTTATAAGACATTGTTTTTTCTTAGCTGACCAATATGTGCTGAACTTACGGACAAGCTTCTTGCATTCTATGATAAATGAATCATGATAATTAACTCTATTTGGCATGGCGGTCTCATTTTGCAGTGTTGTAGTGGGGTATAATCAAACATGACAACTGTTCGTTTGTAATTTAAAAAGTCTCAAATAGATGTGCCACTACACCATAGAATGCACCAGCTCTGTCCATTTTATTTAGACATACAGGAAAATGTGCTTTATTTATGTTGGAACATGTCTTTTTTTGTTTAACAGCAGATCTATGGATATGAGGACCTGCAAATGCTGCAGTCTCGACTTCCTATGGTTAGTGTTTTAATATTTTTTACTTTAGCCATGTGATTAAATATCCATAGGAAAAGTCTAAGAATTAATAAAGGGGAAAGAAACAACAAAATTACAAGGGAACTCAACCTGGGTATATCTTTTATTTTTCCCCTGCACAGGACTACTATGGTGTAACATTCCCTGGTACTACAGCTACTATGCCTGGAAGAGATGGCCTGGCCAACAATCCTTACTCTGGTAAATCGTATAAAAAATTTATGTTATACACATTTTGCTAACCTTTTCTTGTAAAATATGATGTTTACTTCATTACAGTTTGATATAAATATGTGTTTTGTACAGCAACACATACTTAAATTCTTTTCATTTCATTGGCTCCTTTTATTTACCACTCTTGACACAACTTTTCTGCTAAATATGCAATTGATGACATTGGCTTTAGCTTTCCTTTACCTACTGTAATTTTTTTCCAGGTGAAGCAACAAAGTTTGGCAGAAATGACTCTGCTTCTCCAGCTCCTCCAACTAGCCTGTCTACAGCTGGGGTGCAGTCGCAGCCCCAGCAGGCACCACAGGCAGCAACACAAGGGCAGGGCCAGGGACAAAGCCAGGGTCAGCAGACTCAGAACCAGGCTTTCCTCAACCCTCCTCTACCCCCGGGTTATGGATACACTGGTGAGGATGATTTAATTTTCTGATGTTATCTGACATGTCCTTGTTTCCAGATCTCACTGTATTCTATTAAATTCCACTGCCCTTTTGTTTGTCTTGGTTGTTTAAATACTGAAGAATATGCTGGAACCTATTAAAAGTATTTTTATTATGTCTGTACATATACCAGGAATTCTGCCCGTCCCAGATTTTTGTCCAACTGATATGTGACACTATTAAAGTGATTATTTTCAAATTTAATGCACATGTTCTTTACATGTGCCTTGTCTTCACTGTTGATTACAATGAACAAAAAGCCCATTTTGGCACTCAATCATTTTGTTGCATTTTTTTAACCACCTTACAGGTCTGCCATACTATGCTGGTGTACCTGGGGTCCCCTCAGCCTTTCAGTACGGCCCCACCGTCTTTGTGCCTCCTGCTTCAGCAAAGCAGCCTGCAATGGGCCTGGCCAATCCCTCCAATCAGTACCACCAACAGCATCAACCCAGTTATGGACAGCATGCATATGGCACAGGTAAGACCAGGATGAGCCACCTCTAAGCCTGCATGGGTTGTTTTTTATTCAAAATGTGTCAAGCTATTCTAAAGTTATTCACCTGTTTAATTTTAGCTTTGAACAAATAAAAAATGCCTCACTTTAAGGAGCAAAGAGGCTGTTGAGAAGGTTACCTGATCCACTTGCACAGCAGTCATAACATTCAGTGGTTCTATTGTTTTCTATGTTTACTTTTGTTGCTCAAATGTACAAAGGGCAATTTGTAATCTCACAGCAGTAATGGGAATCAAATGTAACTGTGCTGTCTGTAATACAGAAATATAAAGTAATACAGCGGTTTTACTTAAGTATAGTTATGATGTAAGAAATGTACAGAGATCTTGACGTTAAGTAACTTGTGAAATGTGAGGAGCTAAACAAAATACCAATGTACCCACTCTTCATGTATGTACACATAATGTTGCATGTGTGTGTGGGGTTGGGCATGTGAGGTTTTTGCTTGTGCTGCATGCAAAGCTCAAATCCCCTGCTGAAGTTGGACACGGCTCAATATAGACACAGCTGCCATGTTAGTCAGGTTACCTTACTGCCTCTCTCTCCCCTGCCCCCTCCTCTTCTCTCTTCTCCATTTCCTCTTCTCTGGTCCTTATCTGTTCCTTCCTTTTCCTGTGTGCTCGCTCTGCCTCCTATCTCCTCCTCCTCCTCCTTCAGCCTTTGATGACCTGTCTCAAGCCCACGGTGGGGAGTACAGTAAGGGAGGGTACGGAGGTTCAGCCCAGTCACAGGCCAAGTCAGCAGGCAGCGGTCCGGGGAAAGGTACACACAAAACACATGTGCACATTTAAACACTCACCAAGTCAGTGGCCGTTTCTTTGGGGAAAAAACAGATGCACTCACAATTTCAGATGATTCTACAGTCAAGAGTGTTCTGGAGAAAGGTGTGTATGCATGTGTGTGTGTTTGCACTGTGCAAGATCTATACGTGTTAGGGATTAAATGAAAGTGAGAACAAACCTCTGCACTTCCTCACTTAATTTGCTTCTTCCTACTGGCTGGCCCCTCTTACTAACTGCAGAAATGAACATTTAGTGCTATGAAAAAACAGCTCTGGAAAAAAACTGAGACCACTACACATTCTCAGGCCTGAACCCCATTGGAAACCTGTGCAAAGCCAAAGGTGTTTGGTCACAAGCTAGTAGCAAAGCTCAGCTGCTTGCTTTTTTGGCTTGCATTTTGAGTGGCATAAAACACCTAGAAAGCAAAGTGGAAAGCATGCCAAGGCGCATGAGTTAATTAAGAGAAGTGATTCCACCAAATTACAATATCTGTACTCATCTTAATTGCAACAGAATGATTGTGTTATCTTCAAAAGTTACTATTTGGAGTTTGAGTTATATGATCACTGATTATTCTTGAAACTACTGGCAACATTTCTTCCAAATGTGGATACATTTAAAAAGAAAAACAAAAGCTGGTCTCCCAAGTGTTTTTTATTTCCTCAAGTGGTCTAATTTTTTTTTTTTTTTTTTGCAGAGCTGCATATATTCACTTATCAGAAGCGAAGTAATATAGTTCTTCCTTCTTAACCTCTCCATTCTCTTCTCTTCTTTATCAATTTTCTTTCTTTTTTACTTTCTCATTATCTCTCTTCAATCTCTTTGTTTCCCACTCTATCTCTTTCTCCTTTCAGCTCCAGGACTCTCAGGCTCAGGTTCCAGTGCGGGAGTACCTGATATGGGAGGCTCAATCTACAGCAAAACGCAGGTAGGTGAACTGTGCTGCCATACTGTACGTTTCATTTTGAATGTAAAATGCAGAGTTTGTTTGCATTCGTAAAATGAATGTGTTTTCTCTGTATTTCTCAGTCCTTTGACAAGCAGGGCTTCCACACAGGCACACCGCCTCCCTTCAGCCTGCCTTCAGCTCTCGGGGGAACTGGGCCTCTGAACCCTGGTGGGGCTCCTGGCTATGCCCCTGCTCCTTTTCTGCACATTCTGCCACCACACCAACAGCCCCACTCCCAGCTGCTGCACCATCACCTGGCACAGGATGGACAGGTTAGCCCAGTGCATTTTGTATCAGGGTTGTCATTCACTGCAAGTTACACCTAAGAATTTGTGACCACTTCAATTACGTTCCTGCATTTGAAGCACCACTGAAATTACTGAGACCCTCAAACTTAGATAGACTTAAATTAAATGTGGAATAAAATAAACCCATTAGATAATTTTGTTCTCAACATCTGTAGAGATGTCACTTTATGTAGGCAATATAAGCAATACTAAAATTTATTCAACTGTAGGGAATTTTTACAGTTGGCAGCAGCAGAAAAAATAAGGAAGGTGGTTAAAACCATGATAGAAGAATGTGAGATTATTAATGATGGAAAATGGTGATTGATCTATGACATTTATTTTAATTTCATTAAGGTTTTTTTTGTGGATAAAATAATCAGGATTGTGTGGTAATGTAATGGTTTTTGTTCTGTTCAGGGTGGTCCTGGTCAACGCAGTCAGTCCAGCAGCATGCAACAGAAAACACAAGGCAGCAAGTCCAGCTATGGCAGCTCCCCCTACTGGGCCAACTGAGGATTGCTCCCCACTCCCCTACCCCAAAAGGCTGTGTGCGTGCGTGTGTGTTAAGCTAAAAACAAACAAAAAAGCAAATGAAAACACACTACCCTCACAAAGAGCAACACTGGGCCTTCTCGCCCTGCTCCCCCCACCTCCACAAGTCCTCATAAGTCTTTTGGGTTCTCTCTTCCCCCTTTTTTGAAATTGGTTGTACATGTAAGATATTTATGTATGTATTTATATATATATACTGTATATGTAATAGTAGAACATGAAATGTGGTTGCTACATTTTATTTTTGAAGGACTTTTGTTTACTTTTTTCAAAACTGCAGGAAAAGATGTTACATTAAGACAGAATGACAATGATGGTGGTGAGCGAGTGAAAATAAATGATCCAAAATTTCCTGGAAGAAACCAGAAAAAGGAAACGGAGAGAGCTTTAGCACTGATTGCATATGAGGACATTTCAGATGGGGGTGGGGTTTATAATAACTAACTGCATCTGTCTTTTTTTTTTTTTTTTTCTTTTATACATAAACTTCCTAAGTGACCAGGCTCATCCCCCAAACTTCATTTTGTAGTTTCCCCATCTATCCCTCTCTCCCTCCTTTCTTCTGGAGAGCTGCCTACCTTCCCCAATCCAACACTTTCCCTTTAAAGACAGACCTCCCAATCTAAATTTTTATATTTTCATTTAATTTTATCCTTCATTGCCCTCGAAATAAAAGTTCTGAGCAGTTGGAATCATGACTTGTTTGTAGTATTTGTGTGTGTACTTTGTATATGTGTATTATGGGAGTTTTCAACACATCTTGAACAAATGAGCTTTAGATTTCACCAAGTTAAAATTTGACATTTTATATCTACACATTTGTTTCTCCATGCCAGTTTTAGACAAATGGTTGTTAGTCAAATTACAGCATTATTCATCTGAAGTTGGTTTTAATGTCTGGGGTTATAGGAACTGGAGATCAGTACATGTAAGTTAAAGTGATGTGAATACATATTGTAAAAATTAATGTAATGGAGCATTATTTTTGGTTTTAGGGTGAAAACTGGTGTCAAATTTGCTCCTGAACTGTAATTAACAAATTGAAGTCACATAACCTTAAGCTAAATGCTGCACTTGTTTTCTTTAATAGTTTTTTTTAGCCAGTTGGCCATATGGTGGCCCAGCTTGAAGGAGACACAGGTGACTCTTCTCATGGAATAAATGTCCACCAGTGCTATTTATAAATTACCATGTCAAAGGAATTTAATTACAGAATTATATCTTATTAGTGTGTCTTGTGACCTTTCTGCAAAAGAACATGAAAAGTGGAGGGAAACTGGTGGGTGTTTAGAAATCTTTGCACTTAACTCTTGCTCTAACAATTTAGAGCGAAGGTAAAATAATGGAAACAATACATATGAAAAGAAACCATGTTTTTAGATTGAACCTGTTTTAAAATGCCTTGGTCCCATTTATCACGTGTGATGAGTGCTTGCACCTCCATTCACATAAACCCAAAATGATAGAAAACATATACTACCATGTAAAAATGGATGTTTACGAGTTTCATAACATTTATAGCTATTGATCAAATTTGAGGTAGAGATGTTCACAATGTAGTGATGATGAATTGATCATTTAGAGCAATTTAACATCAGTAACTGATTAGAGAAACTGATGGAATGTAGAACGAAACCTTTCAGACTGATTTAATATACTTTCAGAACAGTTTCACCTGTGCAGTAAACGCAGTAGTGGTTTATTGATAGAAAATTCAATAAAATGGAAAGGGTGGATATAGCTAAAGTTTTGTCTTGGAAATGTTAGACTATTGTTGAATATCAAACTAGTAAAGTTACATGTCATGATAATAGTCACCACCAGATGGCAATATATATTTGTTTTATAAAGTTACCCACCCGGTCTTTAGTACACATAAAAAAGTAGGACCACCCGGGTCATATGTATATGTGTGTTGGCACCTTACTGTCATAGACCATCTCTTTTTTTCTTTTTTTTTAATGATGGTTGTGGTCTCCCCCTTCCGTCTCTCTGGGGAATATGTGATCCCCCAGAGGAGCCTATATTTCCCTGGTATGTGGTTGACAAAGGAGAGGGTGGTAAAAAGGGAGGGTTGGATGCAGAGCAGAGAGGATGAAAACTTGGTGAGTGGCAGGTACCATTGTAGTCTAAGTGCAGGAACCTACAGCAGCAAGGTCAAAGGTCAAAGTGAAGTTGAAAGGTCAAGCCTAACTCTGGAAGCCCACCCAGAGAGTTATAGGCATGGGTCCAATGAAGTAAGCAAAGGAACAGAAAGATACATGAAACAGACTGAAGATGAGCTGCTGTATTAGTTTTCTGCATAAATGAAACAGACAGACTTTTTTAAAAAATGATCCAAAGATGCAGAAACAAAAAGAAACCAGGAAAGACCATGATGTGAAAAATGGGGGCAGAGCAGCAGGTGGTTTTATGTTTAATTGTAAAAGATGCCAGAAAATCAGGGACAGATTAAGATCATAGAAGACAGAGTGAAGGGAACACACCGGCTAATTACAAGATACATGTGAATCCATGAGTGGCACACGTTTGATAACATCCTTGTTTTGAAAGTACAAGAAAATCATGTGGGAGGTTCTCCCCTAGAAGCCTGGGACTCAATACTAAATTAACAAATTAGTTTTGTCTGTGTTGAATACAGCCAGCTGTCTGTCATTTCCCATTGGGTCTTCCATTGTATTGTAACATGAAGGTTATGTGAAGTTTTTTTCCCCAAGTTGTGTTTGTCCTAAACACATGATGCACCCTGTTATTTCATTGAAGAGGCACAGGAATGCACACAGGAATGCCCCTCACAGTGTTTGTTGACACTCGTGACTGCGCCGCTGTCATGTGTCGACAAAGACGTTTTGTTGGGGTTCACTCAGTTCATTCCCTGGAGAAACTCAGGGGATCCGTGAGACTGTCACGCAGGATATCGCGACACTAGACCTGAATGGAAACCGGGGGCCCCTGGAGCTCAGGGTGACATCGTGATCTGGATACTTGATTTGGAGACTCAAATCAATTTCTGCTGTGTTTTTCTTTTAAATTACAAGCTTTTCCATCCAGCTGAATGGAGGATGATCACTGGCTGTTTTTCCTCCTTGCTTTCATCTCCATCTGGGGGGCCATGTGATGCTCTTGTCCCCCTACTTGTTGTTGTGAGGTGTGACAGCAGGGTCCATTCAGTGAAAAATTGGCTGCAATTAGTGCAATTATGCTGATTTTCACTGTGTCCAATGCAGAACAGAGTTTTCGCTGTGCACAGAGACATCCCCGGGAAACTGCTGCAACACAAAAACCTATCAATCAACAAAGGCATTGAATGAAAGGCTCAACTGCAGATAATACCGTCCACATTCCATAATGACAGCGTTTAGTCAGCTGTGACCTGTGTTGCTGAGCTTCACTGATTAGGGGTAAATATGCTGTAAAGCCACTGTGAAGAGCAGAAGACGTGCCTGGTGGTCGTGGAAGTGGCGGTGGTTATGAGGCCATTACAGTACGACACATCTGGGCTCATGTCAGAGTGGTGTTTTCATGTGTCAGTAGTGTCAGACCATTGTGGTATTAGATTAGTCTAATGTGTTTTCCAAAAAAAATTAACACTTTGAAGTCGACCACCTTACTGTTCCTCAGTTGTTTGTGTTTTAATAATATATTGAAGCTTGAAATAAGAAGACAAAAATGTTGTGAGACCACAGGACTCTACTGGAAATACAACATATCAAAGGTGAGTGTCACTAGTTCCGTTTCCCAGATTTAACCATGAGCCTGACTAAAGACTTATCACAACAGACACTTTCGTTGTTGCTCAAGATGCTCAAGAACTAAACAGCTTCATCCAAATGATTCACTTAACACTACCTGAAATGTGACTTTTCATCCTGAAATGTTGCTCGTCCATTGTGGCTTAGATGCAGATGGATTTATTGAAAGTTGAACCAAACGTTTCTGAATTACAGAATATATTTAAAGAAATCCAGGCTATTAAACACATTACGATACTAATACTTATTAACACTTCTGCGGCCTTTCACATCCACATCCCATAAATGAAGGCAGCAGAATGGGGTCAAATTGACCCCCAAGAACCGCACAAAGGCTAAACTGATAGAATCATGACAAAAAAATCTGTGTGTTTTAAAGGAAGACAAATGTCATGACTTTTCTGACTATACGGTGACTTTTATGTCTGTGGCTGTTTCACGTTGGATGACGACTGGAGCAGGAGGTCATAGTTTACCTAACTTTACATTGGTATGTCTATGTCAATATTACCCGGGAGACTGACAAGGCCCGCATTCAACAGCAGATTTCAAAGTTTACGAAGGGGGAGAAGTGTCTGAGATGCAATGCTTGTTAAAATACATCCCTACCATTTCTTTGAAGATTCCGGTGAAAAATATTTGTATTGTGACTCAATGGCAGAATGAAAACATCTCATCACGCTGTAAGTTTTTGACAATTTGCAATAATTCTAAGAAAATTTTACATGTTTAATATGTTGCTTTACATAATATAATACTGAACATCCAGTCATATTCACATTTGTGGCTTTGATGGGAGAGGGAAAATGATGACGTAGATATATGAAGGGTTTGTGTTCACTGTCAGCACTGTACTATAATGTGTATTTATTATTTACTTTGTTTTTTAGTACTACTGATTACTATCCTGCTTCAAGTGCCGTTTTATCTTATCTTAGTTCTGGGATTAAGATTAGTTTGCAGACTTTTAAAGTTGTCAAAGTGAGGTAAAAGTGTGATCATCAAGGTTTCATGCAGAAATCAGCAACTAATCTACATATTCAACTCTTAAGTTTGAATACACAGTGGCTGAGGTGACGAGGATTGAACCGATGTCTTTCAACTAGTCCTCAACTAAAGATGGAGAAACTACCGGTAACTTCGAGGCCTAGATGATCCTTCATTTTACCAGAGGACTCTCCTGGAGAAAATCCACGAAGCGTGTTCCCAGGTGGCTCCCCGTCCCCCTCTTTGACCCCCCCTGTGCCGTGTGTCTGGTGGACGGGCATTCAGCCGTGGATCCAAGCAGAGTGTCTTTAAGACCCAGCGGAGCTCGGCAGGGAAACCCCGCGGCTTTAGTTGTTTCTACTCTCCAGAGTGTCAGCTAGTTATTTGTGCGGAGGCGCTGTAGCCATTTCGCCACATGAAAGCCCGATGAGCTGAGCGACCAACATCCGAGTTGATCGTGGAGAAGAGAAATCAGCTTTGAGGAGCTGTGCGCGCACTACGACGCACACGCGCAGAACGCACGGCGCACGCACGCACACTTCCCTCACCCCCGCCGTGGAAAAAAAAAGAGAGGAACATACAGGGCACACGAAGCGCAAACTTCCAACTCTCCCATGTGGAAGGCAGAGGTTTGAGGAGAAGGTTTAGCCTGTTTTTCCTCTTCGGGGCTCCGTTTTTCTTCTCCCCTCTCTCCAACTATTTCTCCATCTCAGTGTTTTCTGTCCGGATAGTTGGGTTTCTATGAGAGTCTTGCTCGGCGAGAAGAGAAGTTTGGTTGTTTGCCTGGTCGGCTGAGGAGGAGGAGAAGAGTCGGGTTAAAAGTGGGGGAAGATGGTCCGCAACGCCGCTTGGAGAAGGAGCTTGCTGTGCGTCCTGGCGCTCAGTCTCGGCTTTGCGTCCCTGCCGTGCAAAGCTCGGATTTACACCAACCACTGGGCAGTCAGGATAGCCGGCGGACAGGAGGTGGCCGAGAGGATAGCGGAAAAATATGGTTATAGGAACATGGGACAGGTAAGTCGTTTATTACTTCATCTAAACCTTGTGTTTGTGTTTTCTTCTGTGTGCCAATGCGTAAAAACGGACCAGTGTGACATGTCATGGTGGGATAACTCTTTACTAGTGATCAGACGGTTCGGGGTCAAAAGTCAAAGGTCTGACGGCCTCGGTCCAAACCTGAACCATGAACCATTTGATTCACTCTCGCTCCGACAAGGAGAGAGATACCGGGAACAAAGAAAGCACAACAAAAGCAGGATGGTACAACAGGTGCCTCCTGTGTGCTGCCGCGGATCATGTTCAGTTTGCGGGCTGGAGCCACAGGAGCTCACTATCAGCCTCACAGCCAAACAGTCTCATGTGGTTGGCCCTGTAGAGGAACAAGTGAGACACCCAGAACTGTTTAGGTTTTGGCGTTTGGAGTGACATCAGAAGTCAAACCGATCCCGTGGCAGTAGCTTCTCTTTCTGATGTGTGTTTTACACATGTTGGACAGATCACACAAACTTTTCCTGACTCATTCTGCCTTCTTTAAACACATTAACTCTCTAATTGTGAACTATAACATGGAGGAGGACAGTGGCTCTTGAACTTTTCCCTGCTTATCTTCCACAGTATCCCATGTGTGCACTCCTCATTCAGTCATGGCCAGTCAGTTAGCTGAAAGAAAACTGCAATATTCAACTGATCCCAGTATTTTACCACCTGACAGGGTAAAGCTGTTTTACTGTATGTCCAGAGAAGTAATGAAGCATTGCACTTTTCATTTCTAAAATGACCAAGCCTGTGCATTCCAAAATTTACACATCTTTGCCAAGTCTCAGAATCAACTCATCCATCACTGCTTAAACAGAGCACAGATTGGGAAAACACTGGAGACATTTCTCTTGTCTGTCCTCACATTAATGTGTTTTTAATTAATCAACAGAATTCAGCACAGGCCCAGTAGGAGTGGCTTCTTTGATCACCTTGAAATGTGTTGTGACAGAGTTTAAAGAGACATTCTGTGTCTTTTTCTGGACAAAAGAAACACGTCAGACAAACATGGACCCCACACATTCTCCAGAGTATCGTGACCAAAATTTGTGGGTAGTTCAAGCCTGCACTTGCCAGTGCTCAACGTGGAGACGGCGTGGAACAGAGGGGGGCATTCTGACAGGTTGTTGTGGGGTAGCCTAGTCAACAGCTATTGAACCCCCCCACCGCCCCTCCCCGCCTTATCCAGTCCGCCCACCCACTATACTCCCCAGAGAGCAGGCCTTAATGGCCTCGTTTATCCCCTCTCTTTGACGGGAACTAATGTGTGGAGTACCCCCCCCCCTTTCCATACCAGCCCCCATAGGAATTCCCCTGTGGAGAGCAGTATCGCCCCCCAACCCCCACCATTCGCCCTAATTTCCATCTCAATATGCAGCGTTCATTGGACTTTGACACCTCATAGACAACAGTTTTACTTCACTTCCTGGTTTTGGGGTCAGCTGAAAGCCGCTCCCATGGGAGCGATAACAGCACACTCTGATTTCCTAATGTGAACTTTGACATGCCACCATCAACCCCCACCTCCTGCCCCCCACTGATGTATACGGAAAATGATTGATGATTATTTTTGATAGGCAGGTGCCTCATTACAGTCTTTCAGAGTCTGTTTGTAGGCTTTAAGAAAATCCAAAACAAATGTATTGTAATTAATTCATCTTATTTGGGTTATTCATAAGAATTATTTTTTACCTGTCCATTCTCTCATCTCTTGCCTGAATGTCGACTATGGTGAAGGCTGCTAAAGTGGAGTAGGTTTTAAGTTGGAAAGGGAAGCAAAAAAGTTACAGATAGAAAAAGGGGGATGGGTAGGTGCAACATGTGACAAAGAGACAATATAGTCTTCTTGACATGGGTGGAAAGACGAGAAGAGACAAAGATAACTGCACACTGGGAGATGAGGGAGGAGGGAACGAAAGAAGGACGAAAGAAGGATGAAAGAAGGATGATAGATGGATGGATGGATGAAAAGAGTTGGCATGGACTGAGGGAGCACCTCGTTGGGGAATTCTGGGTAATCCTCTTAACCATGAAGCCCCCTTCTCAGACTAAGACACTGGCCCAAATTGAGTCTAAATCAGCTGACAAGTCCCTAGACATGGATCTCTGTTCAAACGGGGCTTTGAAGAGATAGGAGAAGCCATTTAAAGGCAGAGTGATGATTAGTCCAGAGGTGGACTGAAGGAATTTGGACCCTTAACAATTCATCACACTTAAGGAAGGTTTTACTGATGATACATTAGTTTGACATCAGTCCACTGAAGTGATGCTGTTGAGAGTTTATTAGTCTAATGCATGTTACTCTTCTACTTCACAGATCCACATCTTATACTGGTTGTTTATATTGGAGTAAATATTTTGAGTTCAGTTACCCTTGTGTACTAAGGGAAGGTTTTTTGAGTGGGTGGGACTGAAGATAATACTGTGGTGCCAGTTTACCTCTGCTTTTCCACCTTTGACACTTATCTGAGCAACACTTGTTGAGGCCAAACTTGAACTCTTGATTTGTGACTTGGAGCCAGCTCTGACGCACAGATGAATTTCCTTGGAATTATTTTTATGTTTTGCAATTCCTTATGAGATCAGCTATCAAATCACATGGTAGTTGAATTCTTCCAGTAAAACATCAGTGATGTAAGACACCATGAATCACTGCATGTAAAATTTTTTTTCCTCCACTGATTTGTTTAGACATATATCCATTTAACCACATGTGATGCCAGAGTTGTAATTCACACAACAATATTGCATAAGAGATGTACATCTTTCAATCTAGTAATATAGAATTATATCTATGCTGGTAGAAACATCTGCCCTGTTCTAGAGCTGAGGTTGAAAATCCTGCCATACTGACCTGGAGATACATCATAACTGGAAGAAGAGATGAGTCTATGACAAACACAACAATGTCAATGTAAAATAAAACAAATAAAAAAAAAGAGGATAGAGGATTTATAAAAAAGGAAAAACAAACTCCACACAGATATATTTAGAGTAGTGGTGCAGAGTTTTAGACCTGGGCTTTAGGTTTTTTTTTTTTTTTTTTAATGCTGTGTGTAAAGCTTTTCCAACAGGCACTCCTAGAGGGAAGGGTGGCCTGCTAATGGCAGTGCAGATGTTGGGTAGATTAAATAGACAGTGGAAGCACGATATGTTGAGACCTGTTTACACTATGAGAAACATCCACAGTGGTTGTCGCCTATTATAGAAGCATCTTTCGTTAGGATGTTGAATGCTTTATAATCTGATTACTTTGAACCTCTGATGTCTCCTGCATGTTTAACTCATGACTGGTGTTGGCTGAAATGGGATCCAGCCAAGTCTATTGGGACTTTTTTTCCCCCCATTTTATCAGCTGTATATTGTACATATGTGCATAATCATTGAGCTGAAAGCTGATCTAAGCTGTGGATCAGTGACGCACCACAGGACCCTTGGCAGCCATGACAGTTTGATCATCTGAGGGATTGTATGGTCTTTATCAATTATTAAAACTAATCACCGTCCAGGAGCTTGCCTTCTGTCTGTCATTGTATGTTTGTGTGTGTCTGTACATTTGTCAGCCTGCCTCCTACTATGTCATTTAACCTTTCCCCTGTCTCTCTGTATATAATCTCCTTTAACCGCACTCTTCTTCTTCTTCTTCTTATTTTTACAACAAAATATAACATGCACACAATACTCAGTTCAATAATCTAAAAAAAACAACAACAATATTTTTGTGGTGTGTATATATAGGGTTTTTAGTATTTGTAATGTGCATATGGTCTGTGTTTAAACAGAGTATGTCTGATAGCAAAGCAAACACCTCTCCAAGTATTTCAACTCCAGATAGTGTTAAGCCAACACTTTATGGTGAGGTTGTACTGTATTTGCAATAGAAAATGCGATAGAGATTATAAATAAACATTGTAAAACTTTTATCTCTTATGCAGATTGGGGATCTGAAAGACCACTATCACTTCTTCCATAGTCGTACCATCAAGAGATCAACTTTGTCCAGCCGTGGTCGCCACAGTTTTATCTCCATGGAGCCCAAGGTAAGCCTGCGTGTCTACAAGTGGAAAATAGTTTTAAGTGTTGTGTGCGTTGAGTGACATGTCGTGTATGTTATTATCTCTGCAGGGATTCTAACCTAATAATCTCAACATAAGTATCCTCGCTGATGCTTTTTTGGAAAGCAGCTATCATCCTGTGGCATTGGTGTTGAATTTTCATATACAGCTCTGTGTTGTCATGTGACCAGAATTGATGACATCGGAATCGTTTCCATGACAACTGAGTGAACTCGATTCACTAATGATTTAAGAGCTGTGGAAAAAAACGCGTATGACGGAAACTCGGATAAAAACGTTTTGACAAATAACTATTTTTTTTAAGGTCAAATTTTTACTCATCACCCTCCCACTGGAATATCAGGACATCATGATAGATAGATCAGATACTTTTTGTCCTTGTTGTTATCTGTCAGAAACATAACCCCAGTTGTTCATGGCGCTCATTAGGTGTGAGCATCAGAATAATGTCAGGAGTGATGCTGGTCCTGAAGACTTCATCAACAATGAACTACTGTTAAAATGTAGAGCGCAGGCATGAGGAGTATAGAGAAAAAATATGACACTTTTTTGTTGCAGTACTGTACCAATCACGATTGTGACAAAATTCTGATGATTCATCTTTTTTTTCCCCTTTTTTTTGTTGTCCAGTCCTCAATTCAGAAGAGATTGAATATATAATCGGTTTTATTTGAGAAGAAAAAAATAAGGCACACTAGACTAGTCAGATTTTAGTCAGAAGGATTAATCAGTTACATTACTCACACAAAAGTTATCTTCTAGAAAAAAAGAGTTTGCTGAAGGTCACTGTCTGTTCTGGCCTCTGTGGCATCTGATTTACTGGAACAAACATATGTTTATCTTGGTCTTACTGGATATATCACACTATGTGCCAGGCTTCACCTACCATCATGTGGATTAAAACTTTTCTTTTTCTTTTTTTTTTTTTTTTTGACAAGATTACGATCGTACGCTTTGAATATACAGTTACAAATCCCCAAAGTGCCTACAAAATGTTGATGTTTACTTTAAATGTTTTGTTGAAGTAACCTTTGAAACCAGAGTTTGACCTGAGGTAAACTCTTCCTCTTGTCCTATCACTCCAATTCTCGTCACTGCAGCAGGTCATCAAACCCTGACTGTTTTATTAATGAAGAGTGAGCCTCACACCATTGTGACCGGGTTACTTTTAATGATGGACATACACGACGCATAGAATGCGTTTTCTATAGACTCAAAATACACAGGACAAGCTGCTTAATGAATCTTTTGTTGCTTTGTGTGATTTGTCTTTACTAACATCCTGTTTAGATTTGAGTAATTGCAGAGAGAGCACAAAATTGGGTTGTTTCAAAAGGCTTTTAAAGAACAAGACAACTTGTAGACATATCTCACTTATGACATACTCTTGGCACTGTTCGGATTTTTGTCATATTTAGATCTGGGAAAAAAGTTTGCTTGCTGATGCCAGCCTGTGAAATTTAAAGTGGGACTTCTTATCAAAACAAACTAAAATCTGTTCATGGGAAAACAAGATGAAACTCCCGACATCCATTATGGCAAATCTTAAAATATCCCATTTATGTCATTTTTGAGTTTTTAGTTGGGGAATTCATCTACCAGCAGTGGTGCTTATTTATGTTTTTATTATGCTTTGTGTGGATTTAGGCATGTTGATAGTGCATGTATTGGTATGCATAGTAACTGATGAGAAATAATAATAAGAAAAAAAAAGTATCAGTATGGTTATATGATAAGGGGAACAAAGGGACAAGCACTTCCTCTCACCTTCTGTTGTATATTCACCGTTTTCTCACCTTCATTCATACATGCATTTTCATCCACTGCACTTGTTTGCTCCTCCTGCTATCCTTACCTGTCATCTCCTTCCTCTTTTCTGCCTCAGACCTCCTGTGCTGTCTGGTTTTCTCACAGTTACTTTCAGCGGACTCATCTCCCTCTCCCTGCCTCGGGTTGTCTTGCTCTCCAGGCCTGACACTGTGCCATGGTGGAGGAAGGTTTGTGTCATGATGCCAGCTGGCTGAGAGGCTGAGATTTTCGAAGACTGGATCAGAGAAGAGAGGTTAAAGGAGAGGAAAGAGAAAAGGAGCTATTACAACAGAAAGCGAGTGAAGAGCAGCTAAGAGAAGGGAATAGGGGAAAGATGGATTAGAGCAGCCGCATAAATGCAAACCGGGGTGGAGAGGAATGTCGCCGTCAGTGTTTTCCCTTCACTGTAATCTATGGATCCACAGACGGGTCCAATGTGATGATGGCTAGTTTGGCACCAGCACAGTCTGGCATACTGCTAATGATGTTTTGCAATCAGGATCTGTAATAATGACAGCCGTGTGTGTTTGTGTGTGAGTGAGTCAGATGGGTGTAGCGGTGCCATGAAAGGCGCACCCTGCCATCCACAGTACTTACTGGCACGCATGTTACCATGGTGATATAGCACAGTACAGATTACCACTTTATGGCATCCACCTAACTGCAGTGTCAGTTGCTTCTCAGGTCAAAGACCGCTTATTTATTTATTTTTTTTCCAGCCTGGTGAATGACACCACCAAGGCCACTGGAGTACAGAAGTTTGTCTTTTCCTTGACAGCTATACATGAAGTCTCTGTGGACTTTAAAAGATTTGCAGTGCTTTTATTTAGATTTTCATGAATATTTTTTTTGACAGTTGATCAGATACTGAAGATATAATAACATCTGCTTTATGCTGTTAACTTCAAGAGATGCAGTGATCTGCTGCTAGTATCTGATACTGGTCTGATGCTGACCCAAATAACTCTGTGACAAAGATTTCAGATCCACAGGTTGAGTTATGCACCATGACTGTTTATTGTAAAAATTCATAATTCAATACTTCACTTTGCGTGTTCTTTTACAGAGAGCAGTGTTTAAGTTCTGGCATTGCTTAGACATAAAATATTGATTCCATTTTCCACACAGTGAGGCATATTTGTTATTCTTATTGTTCTTGATATTGACTAATACTTAAAGCCTGGGAATCAGTATTTAGTGTTTCTTGTAGAATTAATCTGTTTTATGTGGTGGTGTGCACATGCACGTGTGTCGGTCGGTTGGTCAGTTCAGGGGGGGTGTCGAGGGGCAGGGCTTGGCCAGTTTCTGTCCTGGTATGGGCTCTGGAAGTGAAAATGAAATTTTACCTTTTCCCTACGTCCTGATGCTTTGCAACCCTTCATTTGAGGGGGCAGGCTGTTTGCCCTGACATATTGTATATTATACACATGTATATAAGTCTAATGCGATGGCGATGATTGTTTTGTATGAAATGTATGGTGTGGCAGTAATGATTTTGCTGTGGTGCAAAACCTTACCAGTGGAAACACTGAGTATTGGTATCAGATCTGAAAAACTGGGATGTGTGCATCCCTACAATCTTCACATTCCATCTAGAAACACTACTTTATGTTATGGTTACTGTAAAGTAGCTGTTAAAGTAACAAAAGACCAGGTAAAAGCTGTAGTGCTGTTTCAAATCAATGCACAAATCAGACCATATGGCATGAACTTGTAAGTGCAGACATACTGTTTAAGCAGCTTTCAGCACGTTGCACAGCAGTAGATGTTCATCCATCACTCATTCATATGGCAGCTTTAAGCTGCATTTTATTATTATTATTTTTGCCTTTTTATGTTTTCAGTTGGTAGTTTTTATGAGACTTATCATAAGTCGGCTCAGTCTACTTTGTTTAAAGTGAATTCCAGCAATTCTAAGTTTCCTGTAAACAACAATTAAAGTATTACAATGGTTGTTTCTTCTTTTTAATGCCCCTTTGAAGCCTGTGCTGAGATTAATACGGAGAAATAACTGCTGAACACTTCAATGACTTTCTCTTTCTCTGCACTCTGTTGCTGAAACATGGTGTTTCCAGGCAGTTTCACTTAGTGAGACTCTTGTTTACTTGAAGTCATTTAGTCAGGCATGTGCAAGATAACTGAGTGCCAGGTGTGATCTTCCAGGGAAATACTGAAATGTGCAACGCTGGCGATGACAAACTGAAATTTCAATGTTTTCCGATGTTTATGAGTAGACTAGAAGTCATATCACATTAGGAAAATATTTTACTGTAAACTAAAGAACTCCTTTTGATATTCACAAATTCAGCTGTGGGTTTAAGCGTTTGAAATCTGCCTGTGTTTATCCACTATGGTTTAGAGTCCTTTTATCATCCAAATACTTATAAAGCTTGTACTTAAAATCCAAGGACATTCATAGTATCAAGGAGACAAGGCCGCTGGGGCTTATGTACCTTTTTAAAGGCATTTGGGGTGATTTGCATGAGCACAGGTGCTTAAAGACTCTACTCTGTCCTGGGTATTGCTTTCCATTAGACCAGGATGTGTGTGTGATGCTTGAATTTGTTTAACAGATGAACCATTAATGAGTCGACGCCCTGAGACGAGTCTCTACAGCTGGCCGGCCCAGCAGCACAGGCGCAAAGCGTCTGTGAGAAGTTGTATGACTGCAGCGTGTTTGGGCCGACACACTGAATTGCACTTAAGAGAGTAGAATAACTGGCGTCCCGTGTCAGTCCAAAGGTTGTTATGGGTGTTCTGCTACACCAGCCTTTGACCTTTTTTACAACTCCCAGCTTTCAGTTCTCTTTGCTTGCAACTCAAATGGTGTCACAAAAAACAGCAGTGAAAGTGGATCAATTTGTTCCCATTTGTTCTATTGAAGTGAACTCTTCCCCAGTTTCCCCTGGTTACTGACCCAGCCAGCAAGAGCCACCTGCAAGTCCTTACACAGAGAGCGAATGAGGGAAAGAGAGAGAGGGAGAGAGAGAGAGAGGGAGACAGACAGACAGACAGAGAGAGAGGGAGAGAGGAGGGAGGGGGGGTTGGAGAAGGAATGAGAAAGACGGGCAATCTCAGGGAAACGGGCATCTGCAGAGAAGAGGATCTGACCAGCACAGAGAGAAGCATATGAGGGAGAGATGAGAAATGTAAAAAGTGAGATAGCGGGGGGGGGGGGGGTCTGAGTAGTGGGAAGGATGAAAGGAGGGGTGGGAGCTGCAGGTGCTAGCAGATCGCTCCACCAAACTGGAGCTAAAAGAATGGAGCAGATCCAATCATCATGCCTCAGAGCCTTCCAGCAAATTGGCACTGAAACAAAGGCAGTGATACATGGGCAAGATTTAGAGGCAATAATAGAGGGCAATATTGTCTTTGTTTGGATAGGAATTGGCAAACGTGATCCAACTGATGTGGATAAGTCCAGGTCTGGTATCAATGAGTGACTTTCAGCTGCGACGACAAAGGATGGCGTTACCTTTTAAAGGCTGAAGAAAAGCTACTGAATAATACTATTAATACGGTATTTTACCTGCCTGCAGGTTCAGTTCAATTTAATTCATAGCTACATCCCACGCAATATCACAAACTGCAGATTGACTTTGAGGGACTTCGCAATCTGTATAAAATATAATACCCTCTGTTCTTTGAGTTTTGGTTGGAGTATGAATGGACAAGAACAGACAGTGCAATGAAAGCTGTGTGTGCAGACATTTGGATCTCCAGTGAAGGTCAGTTAGGTGGAAGTTAATGTAATTTGCAAGACATCCACTTTTTCTACGTTTCACGTCTGTTTCCACTGATTAGACATTAAACATCTCATTATAAGAAATAAGTTCCTTGAAAAGCAATAAAAGTCAGCTGGTATCAGTTGAGTTGCTTGCATATAGAAAGTGAAGTAGATGATAACATTAATGTCCCCCACGCTCACACTAAAAACCATGAAATATTTGTTGATCTTTTTTCCTCCTCTTATTGTTATATTGAAAGGATACAGATATGAAACTAGGAAAGAAGTTGAATATGTATCATTCATGTGTGTTGTGAGTTGGGAATCTTTTTTTCAAGTTAGCCCATCTAGCTCAAGAGGTAACGGCTAGTTTTGCAGTTAGTTGCTTTTCTTTAGGAGGAGAAGAAGAGCTTTGAATGACAGAGAAGTGAACATAAGAATTTTTGTGACTAAAAATGACCTGAATTTGAAATATAGAAATCATTGTGCAGGCTGTTGAGTTGAATTGAGTTGGCTAATGCTAACAAACAACAGGTGCAAACCTGATTAAGAAAAATAAGCCTGTATGAATCTTGTATGTTCAAGCTTTTAGTATCAAACTAAATGAAAAAATTAAGTTACACGAAGGTATAGCTTAAAATAATACTTTAATAATACTTTTTCTTTTTTTAAAATGTGAGTTTTTGAGGTTTAGTAAGAGGTATGAACTTTTTTTTTTTTTTTTTAATTCACTTCAAAATCCATTATTTCTTAGGTCATGGCAGAGATCTCTAAGGTGAATGACATCCTAATTGGGATTCCACTTCCATTTCCTTTGCCCCAACTTGGTCTCGTCCTCTTCTGTAGAAGAGTTGATGTCAGCTGTGGGTGGGCCATGAGATGAGAGGCAGCGATGCGTTCATTCTCAGACCTCCTTGGATTTAGCAAGTTACGGACAAGAGCAGTTAAAAGTTACACTGCTCATCAAAGATGGTGGTTGATGCTATGCTAATGTATGCAAATTGTAATGATACACCAGTGGTATCGCATAGACACACACATGCTCAAATCCTGATGACGCTGTTGTTTTGCGGCTAATGGTGTGTGCGTAAACGGTTGCTTTGAAGCTGATGGTCCTGACAAATCTTGAAGTGAAATGAGCTGAGACCTTGACAGACGGAGGAGCATCAGGCTAAAAATTAATATCTCATGTCATATTTTACACTCAGTCTCTCTTTTTCTTCCATATCTTGCCCCGTTTCCCCTAAAATGGAGCTTTACAAAGTTGATTTATTAAATTACATCACCTGCAGCACTACCCCCCCCCCCTCGCTCCTTCATGATCTATAAAGAACAACATGCTTAAGTTATTAAATCAATGTTATTTATAAAATCAATCATCCTCCCACCACTTGCTGCCTTTCTGTCTCTTCTGTTTGTTTTCACTTCCCTCCCCTTTCAGCTCGGCCTTTTTTTATTGACTCTCCTGGGACTCGTTCTCTTCAGCTCTTTATCACCTCCCCTTCTCTGGTCTTATCTTGTCTCGTTGCCTCACTCTCCAACTCTCCGGAGAGCCTGGCAGATTGTTTTAGTGCATGAGACCAGATAATCACACTGTAGTCATTATGTCAGCTATTCTGTTCTCTTTTTTTTTTCTCCCCTCCTCTCTGTCTGCTGGAGCTGTATTGATGTTCAGAAATGCCTCGTTTTTGCAGCTGGAGATGCTTCAGACTTCTCAATTCAGCAAACTGAGCAACAAAACAAAAACACTTTGGCAGTTTGAAAATTATTCTATTGATTATCTGATACAAGTGGAGTTTTCTTTGTCTGTACTTTAAGCGTAGACACTTTGACTTCGCAGTAGATGTCGCAATCATTACAGTCGGATTGTGTACTTTGAAATATACTGTATAAACAAGCAGTAGCTCAACATTTCATTTTAACATGCACATGCTCTATTCTTGATGTAAATGAGCTCAGCGTTCAGAGTTAGCTGTCAAGCAAATACATCGATGTTAATACTTAAGTATGAAGGATCCTGTCATCATTTACTCCAAAAATACTCTACACACACACACACACACACACACATCAGCCTTGTCCCTCTTAGTAATCCAGTTTACATTGTCTTCATCCTGGTACGTTTTAACTTCTGTTGGAGTCTTTTTCGACAGATGCAGTCTGCAGGACTTCAGCTAGACTAAACACAAGATTTCAGGGTTTTAAAAAGAGGTGACCAGGGCCAAGCAAGTGGGTCCAGCCATTTGTTCAGATCCAACAATACTGATTTTGAAATCGGAAAATTCCAACTGAAAGAGAAGAGAGATTCCTGCCAAGGAATGCCTTTCGCCTTGAAGCGAGCCCATAACATTGAGAGATTGATGTTACCTGAGAGACATTTATGTCTTCAGTACATATGTGTTAGTCTGTCGGTTTTGCAGACAAGGAGAAATGCACTGAAGGAGAAAGAAAACTTCATCCTCAGTAAAACCTTTGTCTGGTTACAGTGAAAGGCATAGAAAGAGCACCTTTTAGTTGGCTAAAAAAAACATACCTTAACAAAGAGAATCTTCATTTGTTCTTCTTTACAGCATTCTTTTCACCTCTCTTATATATATCTGGCACATATTTACAGATCGTCTGCGGAGGTTGAATACCTACTCAGATGAGCGCTTTTTAAATATACTACACCTTCAAGAAGTCATTAAAAACCACATTTCTATAGTCTCCTTCTGAAAGTTGAAATGTCATCTGAACTTGTAACTCATCCATAACAAAAATTCAATTATCTTTGCTACTACTGTCTAATGTTTTGTCTGTTTTGGATGGCTGGGCACAGCAGTGTACCAACTGTATCTATTTTCTGTAAACAATCTCTGTTTTTTTGTGTGTGTGTGTGTGAATTCATCACACAGGGCAAATTACAGAAGATATAACCATTATGTTATTACTTTTTACTGAAGATTTTTTTAATATATATACAAATCGCAGACCTGTTGCCACCCTTTGTTGAAATACTGTTATTTTGACATTTTTGTTGAACAGAAGTTCAATTTCACCTGTTGACCAAGAATAGTACCACTGGTATCTGTAATTCTACAACTTGATGTCTGTTGAGTTTGTGATGTCTCTGTTTATGTTTGTGTGTTTCAGGTGGAGTGGATACAGCAGCAGGTGGTGAAGAGGAGGATCAAGAGGGATTACAAACCAGTCCCGCCTCTTCCTCTACCAAGCCCCAACATATTCTACAACGATGCCAAGTGGAGCAGTATGTGGTACATTGTAAGTACACTGTATACTTAAAACAGACACACACTCCATTTTGTCTCTGCTAAATCAGTACATTAATATCAGGAGTACAAAGGCAGACACACACTACGCTGTTTAGTTTATGTTGCACTTACCTACTATTCTCCAACAATTTCATACTAGTCTTTGCCCACAGATTGTGGGTCAGAGTTCATCCCTGGTCATGGCACTGTCCTGATTACTGCAGGGTCAGAGGAGATGAGGGATTTATGTGTGTTTTACTGAATGAAAGATCCACTGTGATGACATTTGTGTCTTTCCTTAATTTGAAAAGAACAACAAAAGGTCAAGGTAATACTGTGTTTATTGAGCAGGGATCATTATATGGTCCTATGTATTTCTTCATTATCCTGCCTGTTTTTCAGAAGTTGTGCATTTTTGTTTCATTTACGTAATGAGAATCAGTCACTTTGTTCCCAGTAGATAATTTGAAGTCAACCTTTGAAAAGTTGCAAAAGAGAAAAAAGAAGAAAATGGTAATTATGTGTATTTCCATCAAGAGGTTTGGAATAAATAAATTACACTGCCTGGTATCATCAGAATGAAGTGATATACTCTACGTTACACATGCTTGTAATAAACAGAGGACAAGGAACAGAGTGTTATGTTTCTTTTTCCAGCTAAAATGTAGTTTCAGCCCGTTCTGTCTTTACTTAGAAGAAACTTTATTGAATAAATGAATAGAAAACATTTGACCCATGGCCACCACTGTTGCCTTGAATCAGCAGACATCTAATTGGTCCACGGTGTTTCTCCCTAAAAAAAAAAAAAAAAAAAAAAACAGATCCTGTTGCAATGTCTCTTTACAGCAACATGGCGGTGATGTGTTTTCATAGATGAGACCGAGGAATAATTTAATGGAGTGTGTGTTTGCACCCAGATGTAAACCACACACCAGTTATTTACACCAAGTAATATACAATGTAAATCTCTGCTAACTCACTGATGCTATGGCTAAATGAAAATGGCACAGGGTGTGTGTGTGTGTGTGTGTGTGTGTGGGGGGGGGGGGGATTCATGTCCTACTCGTAGCATAGAGTTGGTGTAAATAGAAAACTTACCTATGGACATTTCAGTGCAAATAGCCTCTGCCTCGGTTTATTCTCCTCATCAGTACACACAACTTGTTGACCTCCGAATGATACCTTTTCTTTTTAATAGAAAGCTGGTCATTTTTTCATAGAGCAGAGAGGTTTCAATCCAATCCAATCCACTTTATTTTTTATCGCATATTTAAACAACAACGTTTCCAAAGTGCTGCACATCATAAAAACAATAAAACAATTAAGACAAAAACTAAAAACAATAAATATGTACAACTATAACAATGCTCTAAGTAAAATATTTATATCAAATTGTTTCAAGTACTAAAATACATAAATAAATTAATAAAATACACAGAGGACCACACAACTCATGGTGTTAAAAGCCAAAGAATAAAAGTGGGACTTTATTCTTTGGCTTTTAACACCAGTTTGGCTTCTACAGGTTTGACTTGTATTATGCTTCAGCATCTTAAGTGTCTTTGTTAGGGTGTGTGTCAATGGTTTAACATTTAAAATGCTTTTTGTGCTCCAAGGATTTTTTTGTTGCAGCACTCTAAATGACCATTAGGGGAAATGATGACAGTTCTGAGTGGTGACTTTATATCCAGTTCTATCAGTACATCTGGGGATTAATTTGAAGGTGCTGGGAATCAGTCAGCTGATCAGCCATGTGGGTGAACTGTTGACTATGTTAGAAATTAGAAAAACTAAAAATATATTTGTTAAAAGATCACCTCAAGCACATGTAACAATTTAGCGAAATTTTAGATTTTTTCCCTAGATTTTGCCATTTCAATAAACATTTGCTAATATGAAACTTTAGCACACCTAGTGACATAATGCAGTCTCTTGTTTAATCTAAGCCTTAGCCAAATTAACCATGTCTTAATCCTGAAAAAGGCCACTGGGACCTCAGTTTGGTCTTCATGGATCAGTGTACAGAAGGTTTAACATCCTTTCCAGAATGGAACAGAATATACACAACACACATTGCAGGGATTTGCAGGCTTATCACAAGTGTTTGCATGCACCCTATGATCATTGCTCTTTTAGCTGTGTGTTTGTGTGGGTACAAGCAGTTTAGTGTCCTCATCTCTGTTAATTTTCAACCTAGTGTCGATAATTCCTAATACTTTGACCAGATGTTTAAAACATATTTTTCTGGTTTTGGACAGAACTCTCTGAACTTCACCCATTTGACATTTAACATTTGGGCCAGTTTGATTCTTAACTATCATATTTTTTCCCTAATTTTTATTTCATGAAGAAAGTGTTAAATAGTAAGCTTTTAGCTTATTGTATGATAATTATTTTCTCAGTATCATTAACCTGAACTTGGATGTGAATCATATATATATTTATAATATCCTGTGGTGAGCAATACCCACTGAATGTTTACATAAGAAACAGTTCAGTGGGTAACTGATGGCTCACAGCTGCCAAGCATTCTTGTTAAGAATGAAGGAGATGTCGATGGACTTTGACTTTGAAGGTCTGTAGGCCGCTATTGTTGATGGTGCCCACAACGGTGTCTGGGAGTTTGGACTCCTGGGTGGATGATGGTCCGGCCGGTGGAATGCGTTCTAGATCTTGATTGTTCAAGTGCGTGGATTTATTATATTGAAGGTGGACACATTGTAGAGCTCGACTTGTATTACAGTTGTTTCAGTGAAACACTGACATCTCTGATGGATCTAAATGTTCATTCTTTCAAGTTAAAATCAAATGTGATTTGTAGCATCAAAACTGAGAATCAATAAAGCACAGCACCCTGATTGATTTGTAAAACAAAAACCATATCATTTTAGGAAAACAGTGATTGACTGAGCTTTTTATGGTTCATAGACACTATGAACTTTATTGGATTGAGCTTTTTATGGTTTGGACAAGATTTTACTCAGTGGTTCCGACTCCTTCATTGGTGAGATACTGATGTATTCATCAATTAAGATTGTTCAGAATAGAACATACTTTTCCATTTATGTTTTTTAGGGCTATTTTGGTTGTACACTGTCTATAAAAAAAAAAGTCATTTTGTTTGTTTGTATGGTTTGAAAATGTCTGTTTGATGTTAAACAGATGTTAAATTAAGATGAAAAAAAACCCCAACTCATGTCTTCAGTAATATTTTGCAGGTGTATAAAACAATGCCAACATTTGTTTTTCTGGTGATCAGGGTGATTTCACCATAATCTAGCACACTTGTGCTTTGTTCATAGTATTTCTATCCTCTTGTTCATTTCTGGTTCTAAATATTGTAAATCTTACAACAGAGTTACTCAAATCTTTGGACTCATTTCCCTTTAGTTCAAGGTGCTTTACTTCCCTTTATTGGCATGATCCCATAAATGCGTTTTAAGATGTAAAAAAAAATATATATATAAACAATTAATACAGAAGTTTTCCCAATAAAAAGCGTTTGTATATGTAGTGAATTATAGTAACTGAACCAAAATCTGTCAGAATGTTCATGGGAAGGTACAACCAATGCTTTCTTGGATTTTTGTGAATTTTTGGCCAATTAAAGTCACATTGACCCTGGAACATTATCCATGACTAAAGGAAATAATGGTGGTTAAGCAGCCTGTGTAAAAGTAGACTTAAATTTGATTTTCACTGGTTGAAGTTCAGCTACTGTAGTTCTGCATGAGAAGTGCTAAAGTTCAGAGTATAAATTAAGTAAAAAAAAAACAAAAAACTGTTATTTGGGAGTTTTTAATAATGTGTCCTTCATCACTGTTTCTCTTTTTCAGCACTGTAACGACGACGTCCATAACTGTCAGTCGGACATGAACATCATGGGGGCGTGGAAGAGGGGCTACACGGGTAAAGACGTAGTGGTGACCATCCTGGATGATGGCATTGAGAGAAACCACCCTGACCTCTTTCAGAACTACGTGAGTGTGTATGTATGCGCGTGTAGGGCAGTCAGGAATGGTAGTGTGTGTGGGTGTATCTGAGGTGATTAGCTAAATGTTAATCTTTGTAGCGTGTGTGTCTGTGTCTGTGTTTTGGAAAGGGAAGGGAGTCTCCATGTAAGATGTCTTTAGTGAGCGTCTGCATAATTTAAGAATTACGACTAAAATTTGAAACATTACAGATGTCTAACAAATATGCAGTGAATATATCAATGAAGAACAAGTTCTGGTGGAAAGATCTCAAAAGACACATTAGTGAACAAACTGAAAATATGTAATTATGATTAAGTTATGTTTAAATTACATTTTAACATGTACATAGGAAAACAACAATCCAGCCATCAGATGACTCACTAAATATGAAAGTGTTTTAGTTTGACAGTCATGAGTTGCTGATTACATTTTGAAGAGAAGCATTCATAAACCAGTTGCTGTGCAGGTATGCTTTATGTGTATTTGTCCGTGGTCTGGTCACATACCTTATCTGCATGCTGAGGTATGTCTGCCACAACTACATAGTTAAAACTATTTTTTTGGCTCGAGGCATAAGCTAAGGCTATCAATCAAACCTTGTAGATAAAATGATTCACACCCTGTTTGACAGCGTCTGTGCTGCTGTTATTAGCTACTTTTAATGCCTGGATTTGTTTATGCCGTGGGGTGAATAACATGACAGATTGAGTTAGCTCTGATTGCATTCGATTTACAAAACAATTGTGAGTGAAGCTGATGTCAGCTGTTTGATTGGGTTAGAGACATATCTTGGCATTGCATAGGTCTGTCACACACATTGTTTTGGACAGACTTTTCTAATTAATTTATCTATTGGATAGTGTCTCTCCCTCATTCGTTATTTCAACTGTTTTGTGATATGCTTGTATTTCCACCAGGACCCTCAAGCCAGCTTTGATGTCAATGGAAACGATATGGATCCCATGCCTCGATATGATGCAACCAATGAGAACAAGTAAGAAAAGACAGTTGTATCACAGATCTAAAGAAGAACAATGTCACTGCATCAGTGTTTTTCTGATTGATTTTCACCAGAAGCTCTGGGTCTCTACATGTTTGTATTTGCAGATCCCAGGCCTTGTAGTGGGTGTGATGAGTTACATTAGTTTATTTGATTGTGACAGTTGTGGGTGCACTGTGGTTTGGTCTGTTGGGAAGTGTGTGTGTGCGCATAAGAATAAAAAAACAGACTTGCTTGTCCAAGCCCTTGTTTTGTGCCAAATCAGGCTAGTGAGTGAATGTTGGTTTTTTTTTTTGGTGTGTGTGTGTGTGTTTGGTGGCAGCAGCCAAAGTGCTTTGGCAGTGGTTCAGTCCCTGCTGGTAATGCATTGTCTTATAGAGACAAGAGGCCTACAGATGCAGCTTAATGAGCTAGTTTCCTTTTAAGGCTAAATTCGTAGTTGGCTGTGACGTGTGTTGGGAATATTTAGTTCGCCTGTTTTGGCATTTCATATTTCTATTCCTTTTGCACCGACCCATCTAAAAGGATGTGCAGTCTTAACTCACTTTACACGTTGGTCATGTCCACTATGAGAGCTGACTAATTAAATACAAAAGGTTCCTCTGAGGTGGCCAGCAAGTTAAAACTCGTTATTGCTTGGATGAAAGTGCATAATGTATTGGATTTCTGTCTTGTTATTGTCAAACTTTCTGTTGTATAGCAACGTAATGCGTATGGAATCCAACATGTTGTCTATGTATAACTGGAGGCGCTAACAGCTGTTCTGTAAATGCGTCTACAAAAGGAGACAAAAAAGCAAGACTTTGATAAGTGTGTTAAAGTTTTAACAGCTCTAAAATCCCACTTAAAACATCATGTGTGTTGTTGATTTAAAAAAACAAAAAAACAAAACAGTTTCTGAACAATAATCAGAATTTTCTCATGAAACATCTAGTCTGTGTTGGTGGAACTGTCGTGCATGGTGACTCCAGATGTTTGGTGCCCATAAAAATATTTTGTTATCCACAATGTGTTTGAAATGGTAAACACATTTTCATATAATGTTATTTTAAAATCAAAAATATCTTTTAAAGAAAAAACAATGTCACCAAACTCTTAAAATTAAATGAAAACTAACACAAAACTGACAAAATAGTAGAAGAATGAATCATAAAGTAAAAACACAGGAATGATTTATACACTCAAAAGCTGCATAGAACCAAAAAACATTTCCCCCTTTGTGTGTTTACTTGACTAATTCCTATGTGGTCCTGTACTGTAGATCTGAGTTATTTGAAACCTTAAGAAACCTATTTGAATGATTACCGCATGTGTATTTCCACTAACTAAATATCTGTTGCAGAAATGTAATATGGTTCTTGTTGTGAATTCAGAGAGAGATCCCTGAATGACTGTGACACAGATGTGTAGAAAATGGAAAATGCAGGCAAACACACAGAGTGGAAAGGCGGCCAGACAGACGATTTTATGGATTAGTGGAGTGAAGTGAACTGAGTGAAGACTGTTGGAGCGTTTTGAAAGACGGAGCTAGCAGTTTGGCTCATTAACTGTGATAAAGGAGCCTATCACTGATTTGCAGCCATTTGATATATTATACTTAAACTTCAACAGTTTCATTTTGTTTTAAACTTTCCTCTAGTTGGGAGGACTTGATATGTGAAGAATGTGCCAAAGATGTGCCAAATTTTATGTTAATGCTCTGACAATATCTCTGATATAAATGGTCTCAAAGTGTACGAGTGTACTATATCTCCATTCCATAAAAACCTCTAAAAGGGGGCATTAAGAGTTGATCTAGGAAAAGCAAAATCAGATTGAATGGAAGCAAACAAGGGATTGTTGACTTAAACTTATTTGTCTTGCTCTCAGTTAAACTCTCTATAGTTTGTGAAAACCCAGAACTTTTCCACAGATGGCTTTGATACTGTGTAGGCAGCACCAGAAGGGATTTTGTCAGGTGGAAATCAAGTTGGAAAAGCACTCAATGTAATCTACAATGAGATAAAGAGAAGCACTCAAAGTCTGGAGACGTGTGTTGGGCATGTTACTTCACTTGGTTTTGAGGGCTAACAAATTTCTAGTTGGAAGCAGCATGATTTTGAATCAAAGAGAAGAATGACTAGTTTTAGACACTTTTGCCTAAGAGATGTATCACACAATCACCACTGTCATTAAGTAAATATGAAATAGTTCAGTGTGTGTTAACATTCATCCCAATAAGTGCTTCCCTGGACTGTCAAACTTCCCTGCATCTTCCCAGGGGGTTCCAATAGTTAGATGCTGGGTTTCCATGGCAGCGGTCAGGGCTTTTTCCGGGGGGTGTTGTGATGCAGATGTTCCCTGCAGGAGGTGTGTGCGTGCGTGTGTGTGTGAGTGCAGATCCAAAACGTGGTGTTTCTGAAGAGGTGGCGACGGACACAAAAATGCTTATGTTTGTTTACGCTGGTCGCTGACCTGGGCCGATTGTCACCACTGCAGTTACTGGTGGAATGTTACCCTGTTGAGTGTGTGCGCGTGTTAAAGTGTTTGGAGTGTGAGCGGTGTCATTAATCCTAGATGTTGGACATGGTTTCAGCTATCGTTTGTGTTTGTGACTTGGTGAGCACACAGTTCAAAGTGTGCCTCTGTATGTGGACACTTCAGGACCCCTGACACTGAGGATCCACAACAGTGTTTGTCCTGACAGCCTTAAAATGTTGACTCCGTTGTGTGTCAGGCCTGGGAGGAAAGAACAGGAAATGTACAAATAGTTGCTGTGTTTACTACATTTGTTAACACTTTTTGTTTAGCATTGTTTGACACGAATATATATATATTTATCGGAAAATGCGTGTTTAGACATGCCTGTCCTTGCTTTCCACTTCAAAAATAGCCTGTTCAGTCCAGGAGTGTTGTGTGCTCTCAGATTGTGTGTATGTTTGCTTATGTTAACCTTGTCCGTGACATCCTCTGTCCCAGGCACACACTGTATGTTTGTGTGCCTGTTTAGATTTATGTAATAAGTTGTTCATTGCCTCTCATCCTTCAGACACGGGACGCGATGTGCAGGTGAAGTAGCTGCGGCAGCAAACAACTCCCACTGCATTGTGGGAATTGCCTACAATGCCAGAATAGGAGGTGAGTGATTACTTATATATGTATAACTGCTTAAAGTGTGTTTATGAATGGTATGAATTAGTTTGAGTTAAGCTGTGGTATGAATTGTAATTAAGACTTGGCTCCAGATTTTAAATCTTTTTTGGCCCAGACTAAATTGCTTTTGCATAATGAAATATGTCTTCTTCTTGTTGTTGTCTTGTTCCATACAAAGTTTCAGTACCTAATGAGTAACTGTCAATACATGTAACACATGATGTTAACAGTACCAAGTTAACACACAAAAGCAGCTTTGAGTGGAAATCAGGTCACAATACAGAAGCATAAAAGTAGAATTGAAACAGATGGC
>JAPSES010000219.1:3098277-3141226 GCA_029822895.1 Maxillicosta whitleyi | reverse complement strand
TGTTGTCTTGTTCCATACAAAGTTTCAGTACCTAATGAGTAACTGTCAATACATGTAACACATGATGTTAACAGTACATGTACACATGATGTTAACACACAAAAGCAGCTTTGAGTGGAAATCAGGTCACAATACAGAAGCATAAAAGTAGAATTGAAACAGATGGCCACATAGCAGTAGAGGGCTTTTTGTTTTTTAAGTAATGAAAGAAAAAAGTGTAGTTTGTTTAGTCAGGATAGTCAACTACTTTGACACTTTATCCTGATTTTTTAATTATTGCTTAATTTGCCCTTTATTTAACCAGGAAATAATGTATTGTTGAGATTAAAAATCATTTTTGTATAAGTGTTCTGGCCAAGTTGGCAGCAGCAGAGGGTTACAAGTCTAAACTTCAAGCAGACATCCACAGTAAAATATACATAAAACACAAAATAAAATTCAGCAATAAAAACATACATTTAAAAAATAGCCACACTCTTGACATGTCTGATGTTAAGGCAGAACAGATATTACACATCTAGTGTTTCATTTAACATGCATTATTATTTCTCCAGTTATTACCAAAATAGACATGGTTGAGGCAAAGTCTGGAGAAAAGATCAAACTTATCTTTTTGCATGTAATATTTTTGTGTATCAGGTGTTCGCATGCTGGATGGAGATGTGACGGACATGGTGGAGGCCAAGTCTCTGAGCCTCCAGCCTCAACACATTGACATCTACAGTGCCAGCTGGGGCCCTGATGACGATGGAAAAACCGTGGATGGACCAGCGTCTCTGGCCAGGCAGGCCTTTGAGAATGGCATCCGCATGGTAGGTACATGCACATTTACATACAAAACATGTTAAAATAAACAAGTGCTTCATTGTTCATGCCAAGACTTTGACATTGCTATTCATTTGGTGTGCAGAGGTGTAAATACACACACACTGTAAGCAGATGCGTGTGCTTTATACTCCCAGACTCATATCCCAAACTTGTCTCTGGCTTTCTCTACCTGTGAGACTCCTCTGGTCAGTAGATAGCAGTCTTAATATATTAGCATAAATTCATTTACATATTCATAGCCTATTTGCATAACTACAAGCTGCCGCTGTGTTGTTTGGCTGAGTGAAGTGGAAAAGCTATAACAGAGGTTAAGAGGGGTGAAGTCATTTACTGGTCACATCGCATACACACACACACACACACACACACACACACGCTCGTCTACACATTCACAGCATTTGTTACAACTGGCCTTGTGCCACTTAGTTAAGCAGATGTAAACCTTTGAGGAGGCGAGACAGTTAGGTGAACAGGGAGCAAACTCTGACTGAACCTGTGGTGTGTTCAAAGAACAGAATAAAGAGGAAAAAGAGATGGACAGATAGGGATTGTGCGTTGAAGTGAGACCCCCCCACTGCTCCTGACAGGCTTGTTTTTTAAGATGACAGAGGTGAAGGAGATATCCGTCTAACGTTAGGTATGTGCCTCTGTGCCCTCCTGCTGTTTGTGTATGTGACAAGCTGAGTGGAGACGGCATGCTTGTGAGTGTAACATGTAGCTATGTGACACACTGTAGAGACAGTTTATCACAGAGGGCTGGGGTGTTAGAGGGACTGCTGACAGCTGTGCAGGATAGTTTGGAAGCGGTATGCATGGAAGACTTGAACAAGAATTATTTATTTATCTATTTACTGAGGAAGGACACAGCTGGGTAACTGGGTTTTACTGTGCACTGTACGTATGATATGTTCCTTTATTGTTTGTTTGTTTTTCCTTCATCAGGCCACAATATAGTAATGTTCAAAAGAAAAATAAACTTTTGTTAAGAATAGAATAAAACATATAATATTTCTAAAACATCAATCCATCTATTATATATTTTGACATTGTCCAAAATTAATCTTATTCAACTGTCAAATGTGACCATTTTCATATGCACACTAATAATCCGATTTTTCCCTAACTCTAAAGAGAACAATATTTCAAATATGCTGTTAATATAGCCACTGACAGTGACTGTTTCTCTAATATTTGTATTTCCATGTTGCTTTATGATATGACTTGATTGACTGTGTAAATGTCCTCAGATGCAGGAAGAAAGTACGTCATGACCAATAAATTTGAGAGCAGAGTCCTGCTGTTTGAGTAGTATACCCTAATTGCCTTTGTTCTCCAAGTTTTACAAGACTGTGTACTTCAAGCCATTGGATTTATGGACCTGCACGGTAACAAATGTCAAGACATACAACTGATAGGGCAGGCGTCCAAACCATTCAGACTGTGGATTGTTCCTACACAGCGTGGCCCTTAATAAGCAGCTGTGTGTTCCAAACTGTTGCTGCATATGTGTCTAAATAATCCTCATAAACTGAGAATAATATCAGCATAGGCCACATGTCTGAGTTGGAAAAAGGTTCTATTCATAAAAAAGTCTAATTGGGAATATCAAAATGGAGTGAAATATAGTGTTTACATGACACCTGACAAATTAGGACTGGCAGTGGAGTATAAGTACGCATATAAAAATACTCAAATTCAGAAAAATATGTTATTTTATTTAATTTGATGCTCCATTTCATTTTGTGGCCTGTCAATGGTGCCTTATCCACCAAGCCATTTAAATGTAAATTTTGGTTCTCTCCATTTCATTACAGTGAACTGACATAAGATGAAAATGCACCATAGGCCTGATGCGAATACAATTTATGTGCATTATCTTATCTGCAATATAATTATCATGTTAAGGTTTTATTTGATGATGGCGATGAAAACCTTACCTCCCCTGATGCCTCGTCATCCAAACACCTTTTATTATGGTCTTGATTGAGAGACCCCTAGTGGCTAAATTGACATATTGAACAATTAATTCATTATTCTTGCTGATTAATATATAAACAGTTTGGATCATTAGCTATTTCTCTAAGCGCTAAAACTATTCCCTTTGTTGCCTTTCAGTCTCCTGCTGATGACCCATTAGATTCAGATTGCATCTCACCTCTCTCCTCTCCTTCATCCTCTTTTCCCCCTCGCCCTCTCTACTCACGGTTTCCTCTTTCTTTTTTCTTGCCCCCTGCTTTCTCTGCACTAACTGCTCTTCACAGTGCTCTCCATTGCTCTCATCTGTCAGCGTTTGCTCCTGTCTGATCCCCCTCTTGCACAGAGGGGCTCCACTCGCTTATCGCTGCCTGACAGAAGCCCCCTTTTTGAAGAACTCCATTCCACCTTTTATTCCCTTATATCTGTGTGCTTGTGTAGGTGTGTGTCTCTTGACAAACAGTGTGAATTGCAATGTCAGTCAGTTTGCCAGATGTCTCTGCTGACTCGTGGCCGAACTTTTCTTTCATAACTCTGCTGGTCATCTACAGCATTATGACTCCTACAGAGGCGTGTTTAGATCATTTTCATCTCAGCCAGTTCAGAGAGCGCAGTCCAGTTGAAATGGCGAAATGCATTTGGCTTGAGAGGCTTCCTGTCAAAAACAGTTAGGACTGATTGGTGAATGAATTGGTGGCTGCATGTGGTCACTATGAGAACATTAAATGAGCACATTTTCACATTTGTTAAGATTCTCTGAATACTATGAGGAAGGTTTTATGTATTTATATATATATATTTTTTCTAAGTAAAGTGTAAGTGTCCTCTGTAAATTTATATCTAAATATTGAAAATGAGTTGGACACACATGCAATAGCACTTTTTTCAATACAAATGTTTTTACAAATGTGCATGAAATGGTCTAACTTCCTGTAAATATGAATTTAGTTTTTCCCCCAGCTGTATTGCTTTGCTTTCCTCTAATGGAGCTGTTATGTACCATCAGGGACATGTGCCTATTATTATGTAGTAAAGTCTTGTTACTCGCTATTTACTAACATCAGAATAGTTACTTTGCTCCAGAATTACATTGTCCTCCAATAAAGGACTATATTCACACCCGAGTTTTCTCTGCAGTGACACTGATATGAGGAGACGCACAAATTCACCTTGCTTCTCAAAAAACAAAAAAACAAAACTTTGCACAACATGGCATTCAGCATTGCCAACATTTCAAAAAAGGAAAAAAATCTTCACTATGTTTCGCCCACTTGACATATTATGATTATAGAACTTGGATTAGACCACTTTAGGTCTGGTGTCAGACTCTTACAGGACTGTCTTTCTGCCTGCTGATCTATTAGAGCCGTTTTCCTGTTGCACTTTTAATGGTTTGATGTTCAAACATAGCACCTGTAACTGTCCGACATACATGAAAAAGTGTTCTAAAGTAAACCATGAAAAGCACAAAGTCTACTGAGCGTTAATTGGCTCTGTTTGTAAAAACAAATGTGTTGGTTCTTATTGTTTTTGTTGCACTTTTTTTTTGCCAGGGGAGAAAAGGCCGTGGCTCCATCTTCGTGTGGGCCTCGGGTAATGGCGGGCGTAGCAGAGACCACTGCTCCTGTGACGGCTACACCAACTCCATCTACACAATCTCCATCTCTAGTACGGCTGAGAGTGGACGTAAGCCATGGTACCTGGAGGAATGCTCATCTACGCTGACCACCACCTACAGTAGTGGGGAGAACTACGACAGAAAAATTGTAAGATTGTATAGGAGTGTCTAAAATTTTTCATGCTTATTTGAAATTTGGACCACATTTTTACACTAAAACCCACATAACATGGACCAACGTAGACTTCGTAACACGTGTGTCTCAGCAGATACAGTGGAAACTGTTCATGTTTTGATATGGCACTGAACATTTTTTAGGTGTTAGTAAGGCAAATCAGTGTTTGTCAGCTTTAAAATAAGGTAATGGCTACTGCCGCAGCACTGTGGCACAAAAGATTGGTTTGTTTATTGCCACAGACCAATCAAATATGAGCATTTGTACTAGAGCCAATCATGGACACTGTTACATGAACTCATTAGCCTCTTGTTGCCACAGTACTGTGTTGATATATGGTGTACACTTCAGTGCATTCTATTGTGCATTTTCCTACCACAGTACTGTGGCAATTAATGGAAGAAATGACAAATGAGTGATAGGATATAGTATAGATTAGGAATTATTATTCTGAATGTTCTATATATTGTTTTAAGGTGTTCTTTGTTCTGTGCAGTCAGTGAGGCTGGAGAGGGTGGGCGGAGCTACATATTGGATGCAGCAGTGTGTCATGTGACTTCTCAGTTCGATGTCAGTTCCATATATTGAGTGCTGTGGTCTGAATTCTGCACTCTGAGCGTTGCTCAGTGGCTGATTTTATATCGAAGTCTGATTCACCTACCAGTGCCCTCCCCCCGCTTGAAAATCTTCAGAAACAAAAACAAATAATAAAAATGCTACTTTAACTGGGAATTGAGCCCAGGCTTTTCCCGTTGCAGGCCAATTTGTTTGTTGTCAGCTAAATCTACGCCGTTAGACTGACCTATTTGCTGTCTGATGGCCTTGGTACTTTTCAGGATGTAACAAGTTACCCATCTAGACATGATATAACGACGGTTCTGATTGGCTCTGTGGTAATAGACAAACTGATATTTCGTACCACAGTAACAAAGTGTCGGTAGCCACTTCATTAAAATAATCTAGAATACTGTTAAAAGTAAAGTATGCAACAGTTCTTGCCTAGTTAAACTTAATCTTCTCTGCTGATTCTGGCCACACGCTGCATGATGTTACTGACTGAAGATACAAACTCACTGCCTGAATGTTGGTGCACAAAAATGTCCTAAGCACAGTAAGACAAAAGAAGAAAATTAATTTTTCTACACGTTCAAGGACTAAGTGTGAGACATATGCAGCAGGTGCGTAGGTCACTTTACATGGAGTGTGGCTGACTAATTACACCTTGCAATAAGTAATATGTTAAGTTTTCCAAGTTACTGACGCCAACACTAGTGATTGACACAAACGAAACCACACCTCTCTCATTATACAGTGGGATGAGCAGCAACAGTTAGCCACTGTGAGGGAGGTTGTCTGTCATGGTCTTGCTAAATTCTCCATACTGATGCTACGGAGAGAAAACACACAAACACACACACACACACACACACACGTATTCTTTAAAGTTTCCCTCTGGCTTAGTGCACTTACAGTAGAACCTCATATATCTGAATGTCAGTCTAATCCACTTGAGCACACACTGTTCAGTATTCTATAATGTGTTTGGACCACTTTCACTTTCGACTAAACTATTTCAGATTCTGTGTGTGTGAGTGTGTGGGTGTTTGTGTGTGATAATCCCTCAAACTTTTTGGTCCAGGAAAGGTCCTTTGATGAGGACTCAGACTGGAAGTTATCCAAGCTTTTCTTGGCTGACTGACTGTCAAGCTGTCTGACGAGTTGGCCGACTCCAGTCCATACAATCAAAGTGAACGTACAGAGCTCTAACGCCACATTTTACAGCCTTAGTGCTTCATACTCTTGTCCTTTGTTTCTCCTTGGGCATCAAACTGGTTTCCTTGAGTTATTTGGAAATTGGTGATTTATGTTCCGTCTGTGATTGTGTGTGTTTTATCTGGTCCGTGGCAGTATATCAAAGCTGGAATGTGAGTTTCAGGTGTGTCTAAATCCTCCTGATCCTCATGACTTCAATCTGTCTCTCTCTCTTACTCTCGTTCCTTTGCCATCTCTGTCATTACTTTCTCCTCTCTCCGTCCACTTCTGATGATCATCTTCCTTTTTCCTCTCTTCCAACTCTTCCCATTTGTCTTTCCTATTTATCCATTTTCTCCTCCTTATCTTTCCCATTATCCTTTGGTTTCCTTCCTCACCCCATTTCTTCTGTCTTATCTGCAGATCACCACAGACCTGAGACATCGGTGTACAGACAGTCACACAGGGACCTCGGCCTCTGCTCCCATGGCTGCTGCCATTGTTGCTCTGGCCCTGGAGGCAAAGTAAGATCCACTTAACCTCATCCTTTCACTTCATCCCTTTACCACTTGCTTACTTTCTAAAGGTCTCTTGACCTCTAGCCTTGCTGAGCTAAAAGGAGAACGTGCAGAGTGTTTTCAGATATACGATTGACTACAAAAGAAGCACATGGTTTTGTAATAAAAATTATATAAATTAAATTGTAATACTAATCATGCAGTAGCAATCTGAGTAGAAAGGATTTATAAATTGTAACTTAACACAGATTATACCAGTGTTTTTCCAGAGATGGGCATCACTATATGGATGAGTCTAGAGTATCAGAGGTTTTGAGCAGAAGTGTTTCGGGGTAAATATAAACTACACAGTGGACAGAGCTTCTGTGATGTCACATATTGCTTACTGGATTGCTATTTTGAAATCAGTGCGACTAGTTTAGGTTTCCAAATTCATGGGTGTGAAGCTGTATTGTGATGTGATGATTGAGCTAATGCTAATGCTAGCTTACTAACACAGTAGAATGATAATCTTACAATTGTGGAACATTGTCATTTGGTGGTCTGTAACTTATTAAAGGAGATATTCCAAACTATCAACAGTAGAGGCAAGTTGTCAACCAAAATGTATTCACAGTTCCCAGAGCAACCAACGGATTAATGCTACCTCCACAGACTGTAACACACACTGAATGAATATCACGTACCTGTATTGTGGTATCAAGTTTTTTTCCTTTAACAAAAACTCAGACAGCTGATTAAAATTACACTGTGTTGTAATCTTTATGTGCTGCTTCAGCCAATAATTTACATTATAGCTCTTTTAGCTTAGCTTTGTTTATACCTAGAAAACAGCCATAGTAAAACTACATCATCATTTTCTGTACAGGTTGTGTTGCACTAAAGATCTGTTTAGAATTGCCCATTCGAAATTAGATCTGTCACAGTTCAATCCTTACCAATAAATTGACTAGTGTTGAAGAAACAGCACAACATCAGCATCAAACATTTCTTTTACCTCATAGTTGTGTCCAGTGGCGAAAACTTCACCAACAACTGTATTTATTCATCACTGGTGGTATATATATTTTTTAAATATTGTAGATTAGAAATTTTAATTATATAGGAGCTCCTTTAACCGAAAATGCAGTTGATATTTATGTCAGACATAGATTTGTTTTACTTGGACAACGAAGTAGACACACTGGACAACAAAGCCTTCTGTTTGCCCAGAAATCATATTAATATTTGGGTAAAGGATGGGCCACAAGTGCCCTCATTAGATGGTCAGATGAAAAGGAAGGAGACCAGAATGACTCTGGGAAAAAGTTATTGATTTAGTATTTCAAGAGTTTGAAGTTTAGTATTAGTCTGTGTGAGCCAGGCCTCAGCCATCAGCAGAATCGCACTTCTGTACCGGCTTCACTTTGAAGCCAAGGTCTTTTTTTAGTTGGGTGTAAAACATTGGGTAAGGCGCTTTTACCTTGAGTAAGTTGGCTCTGTAAAGCAAATCATAAAATGTGAAATTGATTACTATTTCAACATGCCATAACTTATGAAAAATCTTCTTGAATTAGCTACTGGCATTCCTGTCAGTGCAACAGCATGTAACACAACCAGGTGTTTATATGTTCATGAATCAACCATTAACTGTTTGAGGAGAGAACAAAGTAAATTATCCTTATACTGAACATGCATCCCTGTATATACACACTTGTGTTTTCTGTTTCTTTAGTTCACTATACATTAGTTTCAGGTACGTGGTGGACATGAACACAGCTGCTGTAAAAAGCTCTCTGTTTTAATCCCATTGACATTTGTGCAGAGATAGGCTTTCAGAGCAGACATATGTAGATGTGTGCTCACACATGGATCATTTATTTTCATTTCATCAGGGTCTTGAGTTGAATTAATGAAAACATCTCTGTTTAGTTTGGTGCATTATATTGTTAAATTTTCTGTTTCAGTTTGATCAGATTTGTGTCTGGTTCTAATTTGTCATCGCGTTGAACTGCCCTGAACTTGACAGGATTAAAGAGTCCATTGAGACGTTTTGAGGTGGTGGCTGTGCAGAGCAGAAGTGTAGTATGCCTGTACGCTCAGGGCTAGGACACATAGCTTTGATATTGCACTATATTGTGTAACAGTCTCATGTGATATGTGTCATTGTCACCTGCAGGGGTGTTTCCATTTTTTAGTGCAGATACTGGAAGCCTTGGCTGTTTCTCTTCTGTCACTGGTTTCCTGCATGTTTATGGTGTTTTAACTGTGAATGATGGCATCCGTTCACGTTGCTGCATGTGCACTTTGGTACATGTAGCTCCAACGTGGCAGTGTATAAAAATGAACTTCAGAATGTGATAAATGTGAAATGTGAAAAATGTACATATGGTTATGTTTTTCTTTTTAATGTATACTCTGTGTAGCGTATAACAGAGACTTGAGTTAAATGATATGACTTATTGCATCATGTTATCAATACTAATGCACCACGTTCATTTTATATTATCTCTACAGTTACAATTAGCTGTTTATGTTTTTGAATGCAGTGTGTGAAGCTTGATTTGCACTTGCACTACTCAACAACTGTACCAGACAGATGTTTGGAGTCTGCTGTTTCCATGCCAAATATTTCAGCTTCAGGGAGTTGAGATTAATTTGAAAGTCAGATACTTGAGGTTCAATTGAAAGTAAAAGAAAAACACATTCTAAAGTCAGGTTTCTCAATTGGTTTTAATGTCCTGTCTTGCTCTGATACCTGCCTGATGCCGTGGATGAAAACTGTTGATATGCTTTCTTCGTGAGAAATTCATGAACTGATGGTTCAGGTGCAGAGACTCTGAATTGGGCTTTACCCCATCATCACATGTTGAGCAGCTCAGTAGGCTGAGGTCACTTCATTTAACCTGGATAATCCAATCCAAATCCTCCCAGTAGAAAATATTCTCGGTTTCCAGGCAGTGCTGGGCACATAAGCCTGTTTCCTCAACAAGATTATCACACACCGCTCCTTGCCTGCCTGCTTTTTTCTTTCTCCTGGCTCTCACTTCCTTTTCTGTCGTGCCTCCACAACTCTCACGATGGTGGTTTTTTTTTTTTCTTCCTCCTTCAAGGCAAATGCTCTTCCTTCCTTTCTTTCCATTCATTCAGTTTCTCATGTGAATAAACTTGCATGCATACACACGCAGGCAAAGAGTGGAGAAGATGAAAGAGAGAGAAACAGTTTAGACAAACTCTGTGCAATGCCGATGCTATCAGCGCTTATCTGCTGAATGAAAGCGAGCAAACTTTGTGTGATAAACATGTCAAGACGCCATTACTCCAGACTTCGCTGTGAGGTCTTTTTTCTTGGTATGAGACTAGACTGGAACATTTTAGTCCAGAAAGCTTCCCTTGCTTCATCCTCCGTACATTTTGCCAAGTTTTGTATGTTTTAAGTGTATTGGGCACCTGATTTATCACTGTATGACACAGCCCAGTATGAGGACCAGCCAGCTTTTAGAAATTCTCCTTTCCATTTGTCCATGCAAGTAAAGACATGGAAAAGTTAGTGAACATGCTGGCAGGAGTGAGGAAATTTGGAAGGATAAACAAGATTTGAGTAAGGATAACCTAACAGAAGACGCTCATCTACTGGGAGGTTTTGAGAAAATAAAGCAGGGACAGATGGGCAGAAAAGAGCGCTGGTTTCACCTTCATTTGCCTGCTTTCAAACTTAAGAGAAGAGAAAGATATTTAAGTGACAATGCCAGTGGATGAGCTCATATTTCTGAACTGAGCTGTAGTTGAAATGTAGACATATGGAAGAATTTTATGTCTTCACGTGCTTCATTCTTTGCTCTGTCCCTGCAGATTTCCACTTTGTGTTTTTATCTGTAATTAAACTTGAGAGAAGCACCAAGTAACATATATTAGACATCCTAATTTGCTGCTGCCTATGGTTTTCCCCAGTATGTGAGCTGCCCCATTAATTAGTATTGGCTTGTTTATGGGAAGGCTGTCATGGCCTAGATAACGATGCCAGAGTCACTTTTAATTAATGACCATAAAACATTTATGTGACCACGATTACACAGTGGCAGATAGGCCTATTAATATTGATCTGAACATTAATTATTCTGACTTTTCATAGTACTTGTCTTTGTAGCCATCCTTTAATTATTTTTTACTCTATTTCTGATTTTCATCTATTTCATTCAATTGCACTTGATAAGACGCCGCTGGTCTGTTCCTCTTAAAATGGGGAGTAACCTCTGAAGCTTATGTTGCATAGTTTCTTCTATAAATGGCTTTTTAATTTGATTCCAATCACATACCTACCATCAAAAAACTGTCTGACTTACTATAAGCACGTTAAGTGCAAAAACGTTTGGCTGAACAGTCTGGGAGGGAAAAAAAAAAGAGAAAATGTGAAAAGTTCAGCTGTCTCACAGGCTCTAAGTGTTGTGAAAAATTAATTGCTGAGGATAAATTTTCTGTCCTCGCAGTGAGTAAAATCAGGATTTACCGTACATGATTGAAATGCGTCATGAGCGGTTGGTAAAACCCAAATGGCAGATGTCTATACGCAGCATTACCCAAGAGATGCGCACAAAGCAGCAGCCAAGACTTTTTTATTCTCCTGGTGTGTTTTCACTTAAAAACATCACAGAAAGCAGTGACGGAAACGTATTATGAAAGTGACTCAGCAGGTGAAGACAGAGTTCACTCAGGACAGATGCATTTTATGACCCGGCCTCTATCCTCCGCTTCACCTGTGTATCTTTCTTAACCTCCACAACCTAAATATTAAACAAACACTAAATATAAATTTTAGGTCGGTGGCCTCTGAGTATGGCAGACTTTGGAGGTCTCAGATGGAGAGGGAGTGACACGAGGGGAGGGAGCGTAGCATCTGGTCGGCATATGAGATGGAAGGGAATCCCAGGAAACTTGGTGACCCACTTCTTCCTGGTTTTTCCCTTTAATGTAGCATTGGGAGATCAAAGGAGTCGAGACACATGGCTGCCATCCTGTAATGGATCTCACGTGAGATTTGAGGGACTAGGGATGGATGAACGGGCATCTCTTCTCTTCATCACAGCTGCAGTTTTCCCTCTTAGTAACCCACCGCAGACTATATTACAGTATTCTGCGCTCTCTTTTTGCATTTAAGTTCCATTCATCCTCTTTTGCGTCCCCCTGGTATAAAATGTTTCTGCCCATCTGCCTGCCATCATTTTATTTATGGATCTTAACCCTTAAAAACCTAGAATTATTTTTGTGGTGAGTTCCAAAGTTTTTTTTTCTCCACCCTCCACATTTAACATTTCCAATGTGTTTTGTCACCATTCATTATAACGTCATCCGCTACACCCTGCATTATTCAGTGAAAATCACTTATTTTCCTATATTTGATTTACTAATCATGTAGGTTTCCATGAAATCTCAGCAAATTCAAAGGTTATTATTTAAAAATGGAGAAAACAGAGATAAAAAATTTACTTTTTCAGCAAAATATGATATCAACTGAATACATAAGCAAGCATCTGCAGCTGCTGTCATTTGTCAAATTGTGTTGGTTTTACTGGAGAATCAATTTTGTAGAAGATGATGGTATTTCCATGTTCACTATAGAACATCTTTAAACATCCAAATGGGACACATCTGCATTTTACCTGAATTATTTACATGTAATAATAGGAATAGTGGATCAATGGTTATTAAACATTTTAGACAAGTCTATGCTTTTGGTTGTTTGTTGTTTAGGACATGAAGCAGAAAACTTTATACTTTGTCCATCAAAGTAAAACATTTTCAGTTTCAGTTTATTTCAGACACAAACAGGGGAAAATAGTAATACTTATTGACAAGATAAACAACAGATTTTTTTTTTTTATCAGTAATTCCTTTTTCTCTTTAGTAACCTGTACACAAGTGTAAATTGAGATTTCATAGCATAATGATTTCATTGTTGGAGCAGAATTAGAAAACTACTGATATTTTTCCAATAAACATGTTAAACTCCTCGACGACTCTGCTGTCAATGGGCAGCAAAAGCAAGCCAATGTCACTAACACATTCCACTATTCTGTTTATGCAGATTCTAATGGCTTTTGTCTTTACCCCCAAAGTTTGTATGTTTCTATTTTAATCCCTGTTACATTTCGTTACCAGCCATCGTTTTCTTTTCTGCCATTATTTTACTCCTACCACCACGATTCAGCGAGAGGCTATGAGTAGCTTACCATTTTAGTTCGGTTATTCAATAATTTAGCTCTGTTGCAAATGCACACAGCATAAATGTGTTAAATTAAACATGTTTGTATTGTGTGTTTTCTTCTGCTAGTCCTCTTCTAACGTGGAGAGATGTTCAGCACATCATTGTAAAGACTTCTAGAGCTGGACATCTGAGCGCTCCTGACTGGAAGACCAATGCTGCTGGATACAACGGTACAAATACACACAAACACTCTACAGGAACTTTCCCTGCATGCAGATGGAAAAGACTGCTTTATAAGCATTAGACCACCTATGTTTTCATTACATTACATTATTATTATTATTATTATTATAATATTACATTTGGCTGACACTTTTATCCAAAGTGACTTACAGTATATAGGCATGTATAGCGTAAAGGGCCTTGCCTAAGGGTCCACCTGGGACTCCAACTGGCAACTTTCCGTACCAAAGTCAGTGGTGTAAACGACTAAGCTTTCCAGTCACCAGTAGAAATTAGACATATAGACGATAAGCTCTTTATTTTGACATTATGTTCTTAACATACTGTTTTCAGATGTTAATTTATAAGCGTCTTGTACTTATGTTTTGTCCAAGTAAAACTCATTTCTTTACTGAATTGGAAAAGCAAATATTTTACCTTTTTTGACAGGATTTTCCTCACATTTATGCATAAAAAAAATCCTTATGGCTTCATAAGTACCAATTATAAGCAGTTTACTAGTCACTGTTTTGTCACAATCTAACATGGTCTGATAATTATTTCCAGATGTGTAGAAGCATAAACATTGTTGAAATTATATGACATTCAATCAGAGTTATGTCAGTTTTGAGGAAAAAATATTTTCATCAAATGAGCAGTGCCGTAATAGCAGCAGTGTTTTTTTTTTTAATTAAAGCATGTATTTTATTAAAAATCAAAAGAAAAACCTATCCTTAAATGTTTACTTCAGTTAAATTATTGAAATGTTTATATGGAACACTGGATTATGCTGAATATTTTTATTAGTCAGTAGTTTTTCTGAGGTCTTATTTAATTGGCCAAGTTTGATTTTGACAGTTTTGCTTCAGTTTAAGTGTGATTTCTTTTTCTTATTTTTTTGTGATAATAATAAAGTGAGCAGTCATGCTGTTTCCTGAGTTGTTGTCAGAAAATGGGATACAATTGCTGTCATTAATTATTGCAGAAATGGTTTGTTTTGAAAGAAAGAAGAAACCGTTACAGAAAAATCAATATGCATGTCTCTCTAATCAAAGGACTGCTCTTCCCAATAACTGTACTCTCCTGCCTCAGTTGTGTGCAAGCAGCTGCCATCTGTCACAGACTATGTGGCAGTTGCTGTTTCATAACTTGGTGGATGTGTATGCATACCTGTGTCTGTGTGTGGATTTGTGTTTGTGTGAGCGTGAACACTAAGGGTCAGCCAGGCTGCAGGCCCAGTGTGCCTGGAGGATTTCCAAGTGACTGTTTTTTTCAAAGAGGAACTAAAGAGAAACAGAACAGGCTAAAGAGGGGGTGAGACAAGTATGGAAGGAATTCATATTTCATCAGCTATGCACATAAGACCAATGATTTCAAACTTTGTAAATCATTTCATGACCACCACCTTGGAAAATACACTTTCACCACTTTATTTTAATAGTGGAGAGTATGTACTGAAGGTCCTGTTGAAAATGCTTGAATTTCAACATTGTGTTTTCAAGGTCTGAGAAATGCTTGAATTTCAATTTAAATGCTTGAAATTATAACTCTGTGATGTGATTTATATATTAATTTTTAATATTAACTCTGTCGGGTTAGATGACAAGCCAAAGCTACTTACACATAGGTGTTACATATTGAGAAATAAAACAAAATTACAGGGTGCTTTCACATAGATTCCAGTTAAAAATTTTTTTTATCTTAATCTGTGGCTCGGTGTGAGTGTGCCTGAAGAACAAGAAGTGTCCTTTTTTTGGATAAAACTTTTGTGTTGTCCTTTAATTTCTAAATCTTTTACTATTATGAAACATCATTTTAGATGTTTATAGCATAATACAATGTACATCATGCTTATAAAAAGTGGGGGAAAAAAGTAGTAAAGTATATGCATTCCTCTTGATATGTATTTTACCCCAATAATAAGGTGCTGTGGTGGAACTTTTTGAAAATTACCCTTAAAAGTACTTGAATTTGACCTTGAAAAATGTGTATGAACCTTGGATTTAAGTGAATCAGACTGTACAAATTAAATATATAATGCATTTTTCATTAGGTTACAACAAAACACTTGTCTACCAGAAGCAGGTCCATGGAGTCCACCGTTTCAGCAGCGTTCTTCTCTTTTTATATTATATTATAATAGGTGACATGCACCATTAACATGCATTACTGGAATCTACTATGTTTGAGTATGGATGAGGGTTAATATTCCGTTACCTAAAAATCCCTGAATGACCGAAACCAAACACTGTGTCTAGAGATGACCCATAGGGAGTGTGTGGCGATTGGTGTTTTGTTTGTTACAGTCTTCAATTTCATCACTTGATGTTAATAAATATTACATATTGAACCTTTAACGTCAACTTTGGACACATGTTAAAACTTCATTAACCCTTTCGTACATACTGGTCACTACAGTGGACAGTTATATATTCATATTCATAGATTTTGTTGTTTTAGTTGTGTATGAGAGAACATAGTGAAGCCTTATGCACCATCCCATAATACACTGCAATTTATACCATTACAGTAACATTGCTGTTCTTGATAAACCAGATCTGCAGGGACATGTTTGAGTGTAAATCAAATGTTGAATGTGTTTTTTTTTATATATATATATATATATATATTATCACCATGAAATGAGTAATAACTAGTATGAGAGTATGTTAAAATGTGAAAAAGCATCAGATTAACAGCCTTAAAAATGGTTCTATTTCATAGTTTTCATACAGTATATCAATAAAAATGTGCTTTTTTTGCTTCAAAAGTTAAATGCATGGTGTCCATCTGAGTAAATGAATGAAAAATATGTTCGTTAAAAATGTGAATCATATTTTTTTTCTTGCTTAAAGAGGAATAAAAATCTTGAGCTTCCCATAAATCATGAATAAAATGGTTAATCTTCACAATCTGTATAATACAACTATGACTTTTCACTTTCCTCTGCAGTTAGCCACCTGTATGGCTTTGGCCTCATGGATGCTGAGGCGATGGTGAAAGAAGCGGAGCGATGGAAGCAGGTTCCTCCTCAGCACGTCTGCGTGGAGAATGCGGAACGGCAAATAAGGTACACGAGACACACACCGTAGCAGTCGTTTTAAAGCGCTGCCAAACTGGCCTTAAAAGTGATCAGACAACTTGAAATTGGTCATAAATAGAAACTTAACTTGACATTCCTCTTCATTCTTTCTGTGCGTCTGTTTGCTCAGCTAATATCAGAGTTTTTTTTGCTTTCATGAATATTTTAAGAAAATCATTATCTTGTCTTCAACTTTACAAATATTAATGTGGAAACTTTTAGTCCTTACTGCAAAACAACTGAAAATAGACTTTGAAGAGAGTAGGAAACCTCCTGTGTCCAGATGTTAAGGTTTTGTAATATCCTGGCATTCTACATTTTAATAAGGGAGGTGAAGGAGATGACAGTTTAACAGTTTTTATTGAGGTCATTGAAAGTTTTTGCACAACCATGACATTCTGAAATTATTATTCACCGAAGAGCATTTTGTTATATCTAATATATTTGTACTTTTTTAAAGACCGCTTAAAGCATCCTAGTGATCTATGCAATATTAGTTAACTGACAAATCTATTACAGGGCCCCAGCGATGAATGGATAATATTCAGACAAATACGTTCACTGTAGTGGAGTTCTTTGAAACCTCTGATGCTCTTATCAGTGCACATGTCTGTACTGCTCTGTGCTGTGCAAGCTTGAAGCGTAATATTGCATAAGTGAAATAACTTAGAGATAGACACGTACTGTATCTTGCAAAATATGGCTGTGATGTCAAGAATAAAGAGGGAACTATTTGTTTTTTGTGTGTCTCTTATACAGTCTGTGCCTCAGTTGTCTTTGGTCTTTTCTTATTTTTTCTTTTCTGAGTATTTTATGCACCAGCATGTCTTTCAGAGTGCAGTTGTGCAAGCTGTACCTTGATAGGGGCCAAGCATTAGTTCTGGCAGGGTGGTTCTCACATAAGACCTTTACTACACACACACACACACACACACATACGCACACACACGGAGCCAGAGCTTCACAGCTTGTTATTCTTGATGCAGCTGGAAGTGTGAGCAGTGCTCTGTGCTGGGCTCGCTGGCTGACCTTGGGCCTTGAACCGGTTTTCTTTCAGTCTAAAGCTCAGTGTCCAGTGACTGCAGCATTATCAGTGTCATTCTGCCTGTTCTGCTTCAGTGCATAAGGCAGTTCGTATGGGGTTTATGTTAAGTCCAGCTTCTGTAAAAGGCAGTGGTGCTCAGGCTTCTTGACTTGTATAATAGGTTTTAGCTTCTGGAGTAATGCTCACTGTTACATGAGTGAAGTAAAAACAATCCTGTCCAGTTTTAATGTTGCGTGTTTATGCTTGTGTCAAATACTTGGTGGAACCACCATCCAGTTACTGTGAGCTTAAGTCCTGTTCCTAAGCAGAACATCCCTTTGTCCATCCAGCATTTTGACAGAAGTCAGAAGACGTGGAGCAGGCAATCACTAGAAAACAACAGAGTTTGTTTTAGTTTTAGGACACAGGGAAAATGTAATGAAAAATGGACTTTTCAGAGTCTCCAAAAATGTCTGAATGATTTTTTTCTTTCTTAAATGAATCACTTTGTCTCAGTCTCACTTGAGTCACGAACATGAATGTAAGACCAAAAGTGAAACACCAAGAGTACCCCCCCCTTTTTTTCCACCGACTGTACTGATGTGTTTTGGAAGCACGTCTACATGTGTCTCTTTTCCTTTTTTAGGTACATTGCCACAAGTGTCTGTGTGTATATGTGTGTGTTCAGTGGTTCTAAGCTGCTGCATAAGTGCAGCCATCACCTCAGTGCTGTTATTCCCACACACCCTCTGGCTGGCCCCTCCGACTGCGTTTGGTAATGTCTGTCTGCAATCGCTCGGCTCACTCCACTTGGAGCACGCACCAGGACAACTGCCTGATCTGTGTGCAATCAGGCTGGTGGTAATCAGCTGTGCATCTGCTCTGCTCGGTCCCATGCGTACGCTTCAGTTATCTGCGTTGTGTCATAGAGAAGCCAGAGCTGTGATGTCAGCCTCAAACTTCTCAGCTATTATTGCTGTCTGCTTTCTAGCCACAGACCACTTATGATAGAAACAATCAATGCTTTCCCTCCCTCATACTACTTTCTTTCTTATGAGTTTTGTCTGTTCTAAGAACTTTTACTATGAATTGTTTTTATTAGACTGTGAGGAGATGTGCCAGTCAGTTTTCCATTATATAAATCATCAATAATTGAGTTGGAGGAAAAAATGTAAAAAGAGCTAATGTTTTTTTTAACCAATGGCATCTGGAAAAGCAGCTCATAATATGCTGAGTTCATCAAATAACTGTTCATTTCACACTTACTGGTTAATGTACTGTAATGTATAGACACAGGTGTATTTGTTGCAGACGTGTACATTTTCATGGGATGCATTAGAGTGGCTGCTCTTAGCTGTATTCCACAGTTATGCATATATTATGTTTTCTTTTCAACAGTTATTGGCGTTAAAGCCACTGTTCTTATAAAGTTTCTTAGTCTTTACCAGGACTTTATTACTTGAATGTCATATCAGAGAGTTTTTCACATGAGTCTTTGTTCTAATTAGTTTTTTGGCTCAGTGTGCAGAACATGTTCTAATACCCAGCTGAAGATGGTCATTACCACCCGATAAATGCCTCCCCTTTATTTCCCTCTGAATAATGCACATCTGCGTCATAACGCTTAATCCCTAAAAATGTCATCTTTAAAAACATTATTCAGAAACAGTTTTGAGTAAAGGATGAATCAGGCACTAGTCACTGGGGTTGTCTTTCAACCCCCTATCCTGCAAAAATTAATTAAAGTAATCCTTTTGTGTGGTGTATTGCCAGCAAGTGTAATTTACCAGCTGCATTTTAGTTTCCAGTGAATAACCCATGCATGTAATCCAGAGCTGCAGTGAGTTATTGTGCAGATTTGGCCGGGCCGCTCAAACTGTGAATGCTGTACTTTTTCTCTAAAGCCTTCATCTGGCAAGATTCTATTCATTGTCCCCAGTACAAGACTCCATCTGCCATGTTTTACTGTTTTTGGTATTGTGTACCTAGCTCTTACTGTAGATTACACTGCAGATGTTATTCAAGGGGTCATTTGGTGTTTACATTGGCTGTTTTGTCATTTTTTGTGGTCATCTTTATCGTGCTCAAGGCTCTTGCTTTGTTTGGCAGGTTCAACTTTTAGAAACGGACTAAATAAGGACTTTTGTACATGTTCACTGTTTTCTTGCGGATGTTGGATCAAAAGAAGTTTGTGTGATTGCTTTCAGAAGGACATTGAAACTTTCTGTCGAGTGTTATGCTGTTCACTAATGGCATTTTTGATGAGAGTCAATAGAGCAGAATGTCTCCGTAGTGAGACAGTCGCGTTCTCCATCCTCGTTCCTCAAAGAAGTGGAGCCACTGGAGCGTACAGGCTATAAGCACATTATTATTGTGGGATAGGCGCACATTCTGCAGGTATATCCTTTGCTGTGAAAATGATGACTACTAAAGGTTACCCAACTTCAACCAAACGTTGAGAAACTTTTTCCCTTTTTCTCAAAGGGTACAGAGTGAGATCATCTGAAACTTTAAATTGGCCCATTTTATTTTCATCAGCCCACTGACAGAATACAAAAAGAAACCGTTAGCAGTTTTTTAATGTTGTACACATGTTTAGTATCATGTTTAATTGACTGATAAAGTTAACGATGATGTGACTTATGCTCAATATCACATCTTACATTTGTCTATGTTCCATTTGTTTTTCCAGAACTATCCGTCCAGAACATGTAGTTCGGTCAGTGTACAAGGCGACGGGATGCACGGACAGCGCCAACCATCATGTGATTTACTTGGAGCATGTAGTTGTACGAATTACAATCACACACCCTCGCCGTGGGGACCTGTCAATCAACCTGACCTCACCCTCAGGGACAAAGTCTCAGCTGCTCGCCAACAGGTACAGGATGTGATCTGTAATAAGGAAAGAAAAGGCCGTCAAAATTGTTTCTTTAGTTGATGTGAAAGTTGAGGTATTTTAGTAAGTAGCAGACCTGCACTGACATCAAATGCACATCCTCTGAAGATGAATCTGCTTTTACATCTTGAAGTGGGCAGTGAATACATCATTAACTGTGAGCACACTATGGAGGCACCATTCACCCGAAATAAACCATCGTCTTTGTATTTTGTCCACATTTCATGACAAACTGTGACTTTTTGTGTGACGTATTTGTGTGTGTTCCCTTTATGTGCAGGTTGTTTGATCACTCCATGGAGGGTTTTAAGAACTGGGAGTTTATGACCACCCACTGCTGGGGAGAGAAGGCAGCAGGAGATTGGGTCCTTGAGATCTATGACTCACCTTCTCAACTGCGCAGCCAGAAAGTACCTGGTATGAGCGTGCTGTAAATGTCTCTAATGTAAAATATGTATAAGCCTGTGCATCCATTTGACTTTTAACATGTAATAATTATAACTGAAGCTGAGGATAGTATTTTGTGGACCATCAGGGGCACACATGTTACTCTGGAGGCAGTGAACTTAGCTCTGCAAAAGGGCGACTAATTTAACAGCATAATAAAGTGTAAAATGGAGGGAGGTAGTTAAAAAAAAAAAGCTGTTAGCTGTGTCACTAGAGACTCGTGAGGATCATTAAAAGGTTCAGTTAATATACTTGACCCTTAGCTGTGGCAAATATTAGGTAAAGAGCACAATAATATAGATTCTTTATTTCTCTGGAGCTGAAATCAGGGGAAATAAAATGCCAGAATTTGAAAATATGCACTTGGAAATAATGCAGCTCTAGCCTCTCACTACAAAACAAAAGACAAAATATAAATGCAGATGATCTTATGTCATTTCATAACATAAATGGAAAATTGAGCCTAAGAGTAGAGCAGTTGAATCGCACGCAGATTGCGTCTGATAGAATGTGATTAGTCTTTGTCAGTCACATCTAAACTGTCTACAAACATCTAGAATTTGCCTAAATCTGTGCATTATGATGTGTATTTTCTCTTTAAACATTAGCAAGGACTTGATATAGAAGTATAGAAGTGTCATGCCCTCTCAGACAACTCAAACCGTAGGATTTTTTTTTTTATTTCCGTGATATATTGAAGAACACTTGTAAGCAAGATATTTATTGGCAAATGCATACAAAGTGGGGTGTGTGATGGTTTATCCGAGTTCACATCCCTCATGGCCCAAAGCTCTACTACAGTGACTTGACTCATATTCCAGGCTTGAGGTTTTTTTTTTTCTGCATTTTATCCTCACTTTCTCCCTATCTTTCCTGTTTCTCTTCACTATGTACTATCTCAATTAAAGGCAAAAAAAAATACCTCAAATAACTTTGAAAACAAACCAGCCAAACTTCTAGCCATTACTGTACAATAGTCCGAAAGGTATTTATTTTTGCCCAACGAAGTTAAGAAACTACCAAACACTACAGTTGTGAACAATGAAAAATATCCACGATAAATGTGTTAAAGAAAATCACAACTCGCATTACATTTGTAGTTTCTTATGAGGTGAATACAACGCGGTACATCAAAACGGAATAATAAATTGTTACTCTCAACTGGTGTCTGTCAGGGCAGACTTATGCGACTATACTAAAGTGAAATTTACAATGCTGCCATTTTCTCAGGCAAGCTGAAGGAGTGGTCACTGGTGCTGTATGGTACCTCTGTGCACCCGTACTCGTCTCTGCGCAACGATAAGCCTCGCTCCACAGACACGCTGACGCCCACCGAGGAGGAGGAGGAGTACAACGGTGAGTGATAAATCCACAGCAATGCTACTTCCACACGGGGAGTCCGCGGTAGCAGTATTTACGTACTGCTCTATATATTAGCTGACATTTTAATGCTGTTGTGCTGTGTTGGGAGTGCTGCAACATTTGTTTCTAGATAATGTTTATACTGTGTAATAAAAGTAAATTATAATGACGTGCTTTAACTCTATCTGTGTGTAGGCCCCTGTGACTCTGAATGTAATGAAAACGGCTGTGAAGGTCCTGGACCCCATCACTGCATCAACTGCCTGCACTACTTCCTCAAATTTAAGAACAACACCAGGTCAGACTGCTCGAGACTTGTTCAATCGATTAAACATAATGTTAAATTATTACGTAAATCAGTAGAGCGATACTGGCATGTAACTGGTTGGTTGAGTGAAATATTCTCCAAATACAGATAAAAGATGGTATTTGTTGCTATATTTAAACAATGTCTGAACAGAGAAAATCATTCTCTCCTTTTCACCCATAGTTTATTCACTCTTGGTGACAATTGTATGAGGTATATGTGGAAAAAAAAAAAAAAAAAAGAAACACGTTGTGTTTTTATTTTCCTTTCTCCTCTATAAAGTGTATTTGAACTGCACATTAGACATTTTTCTGGCTCTTATTTGATTTCCAGAGGAGTGTGAATGCCTCTGAGTCTATAATAAACACTGAAATGAATAGAGAGATCAATATAAGTCGAGATGAAAAGTTTTAAAAGAGTTGAAGTCGGTATAAGTGAATGTATGGATTTTATTGACTCACTGTGATGTGTGATTACTGGCTTTGAAGAAACATTTGTGTAACAGCCTGGATTACATGGGTGTTGTGCCACCACGAATTTACAGTGTGCCATGTCGTTTACTATGAAAACCCGTAAAGTTACAGCATCTGGTGAGCTATTAAAAAAAAAAAGTAAAAGAAGTTTCCATGTAGACCAACTGGGTAAACGTTGTTAAAAGCGGTTTCTCACTGAGGACAAAGGTAATGATGTTTGTTTCAGCTTCATTTTCTTCTTATAAAAAAAAAAAGCAACTATTAAAGGTCATAGGTCACTGGTTTCCTCGTGAGGTTAATGTGGCTGCGGAGACGAAACAGTCGAGTTGGTGACTTGATAATAACAGACGCTGTTTGGTTGATGAACATGTAATTTTCAGCCTATCTCTTCCACTCATGAGCACATAAACGTCTCTGTGTGTGACTGTGAATTTGTGCATGTGTGCTCATTTGTGCGTGCCCTTAGGATCCTATTAGGATCAAAGTCTGTTGTAATTGCCTTTGTGTCGGCGGTCTCTGCACTAATAAAAGACAAACTGATGCAGGTGCATGAGAATGTGCAAGCTTAGGCACTGCCTTATCATTAGCTCGCTTTAGAGGTGCGCTGCCCTTTTCTGCCACCACAGGGAGCAATTGATGAATGGAGACTGGGGGGAGTGTTGGGAGGAAGGAGGAGGGATGGCGGTGGTGTTTAATGTTCAGATAATTACATCCCTACGTATGTGTTTGATGGTCTAGACTCACCAAAAAACATGTTGAATTTTGGAACCCTTTTTTCCCCCTTTTCATACGTATGTGTTTTATGTGGAGGAGTGGAAACGCTCCACCTTCTATTAAATTAGTAACAGAGTTGGTTCAAATAAATCTGACTGTTTTTATTGTATTTAAGAAGTGTGTCTCAAAGTTTCTCATCATTTAAACATTTTCTCCGCATAGTCTTTTATCCATGTGCAAACAAAATGGATTTTAAAACAATCTACAAACCTTAAAAATAAGTGTAATCGTAAAATATGACTCTTCATAAATAATATCTATTTCTTGACCTCTAATAGTTTACAGTTGGAACTCATGATTATTGTAATTTTTGATTATTTTCTCAATTGGTTGATTGATGGTTAAGAAAATATCAGAAATTAGTGGAAAAGTGGTTCTGAAAACCACAATGATTTCCTTCAATGTCTTTTTTGTTCCACAACTCAAAGGTAATTTACTCTGAAGAAGCTGGATTTGCACGTTTTTGACCTTTTTGTCTTAACCACTCCCACCCCCTGTTATCAAAATAGCTGTTAATTAATTTAATGGTCAGTAACTATTCAGCTCTATACAATCCTTCATTCTTCATCCAAACTTTGATATAAAAATTGGTGTATTTGGGCTCTTATCATCATTATTAGGAGTCATTAGGTTAGTAACAGAGTTGGCTGATTTCAGCACCAAAAAGACACCAATATGTAATATAATAATATTCACATAATTCACATTTACACATGGTTATGAATTTACATTAAATCCTCACCAGTGCACTTTATTGATATGAGAGATATAAGTTGGTGTATTCACATATTTGTGTCCTTGTTTGCAAGTTGAAGTAAAGCTCTTTATTGTCTTTTCAGTCGCCTTTGTCACCGTTTCATATCTGGATGTTTTCAAGGACTCTCTGGCAGTGCTTGTCTCGCCTTTACCGGTGTCCTTGGTGCAGGCGTTACATTACTGTGTTTCTGAAAAGTTTATTGGTCAAATAATCATTTCAGCATAGCAGACAAATGGTATTGATGTTGGAGGGCAAACCTATGGCAGTGCGTACGTGCACACGTGGATTTTGTGGTTCACACGTGCCATATGTGTTTCTTGGCAGAAAACTGTGGAGTGTGAATAAAGCCTAAGGAGTGTGGGAGTGTGTGAAAAATATGTGTGTGTGTTTTATGCTCTTGAGGATTTTTGAGATCTTTTTCACCTTCAGAAAGGAGCCTCAGGGTGAAATGAAGGGGTGACAGGGCCGTGAAGTTATCCAACAGATGTTACACCTGTTCACCATATAGCAGCCGCACGCACACGGTGTCTCTTCTACTTTCGTTTGTCCCAAATTAACTCTGACGTGAAAAAAAGGTTTAAAGTCGCAATGGACATTTACAGAATATGTCGCATTTGATTTAATCTTTGTAACTGTATTCGACATAGGACGTAAACTATTTTGCGTAATACTCTGGGCCATACGTTTCTGGTCTGACATGTGTTTTGCATTTTGTGTCTGTTAATGTTATTCTGAGCCGATGACAGAGGTGGTTGTCATGGAACAATGTGATCGTTGCCGTCTTTATCATTATTTTTGTTCAACCAGAATGCTGTTTAAGTATCAACAACCTGAACATTATGTTCACTTGTCACCTCTTTTAGTGTTTTCACTGTATGTCCTTAGTCTCCTTCTTATCTATGATCCGTCTTCTCTCCTTCTGTCCATATCTAATGCAGGATGTGTGTGTCTGAGTGCCCCAGCGGCTTTTTCCGCGATGACAGGAAACGCTGCAAGAAGTGTTCGTCGTCATGTGACACATGTGTCGGTAGCCGCAGTGACCAGTGCACCACATGCAGAACTGGTTACCACCTCAATGAGGGCGCCAATACATGTGTAGCCACCTGTGCCGATGGCTTCTACCTCGACCATGGTACGTTTTTCCCATCAGTACAAAATCTTTTAAATAATGATTTAAATGTTAATATTTGGTAATTATTGTCTTCACGCATGTTGATCTAATAGTTAGGTGTGAAATCCCTCAAAAGATGTAATGGAATATTATGTATTTGATAATAAATAAGTAGAAATGCAGCATTAAAGTGTACTCTGGTATCTGGGCTTCACTTGAGTATTATTGTTCTGACATGCAGAACTGGTTTTACTTCCCCTTTTTACACAAATATCTGTAATTTTAAAACAGTGTTTGTACTTAAGATTCATTGGATTTCAAGGTTATTTTATTTACACCCATAGGTAGATTTGTTTTGTAGACGGTGATAAAACACACATTAAACCTGTTTGGCAGGTACATGGTCGAGATTCAAAACAAAAGACAAAAAAAAAAGTGCTCAGTGCTCCACCACTGAGTAAGTAAAAATATTAAAATAAGATAAATAAATTAAAACAAGATGCACTGAAACTGCAATAAAAAACTTCAAAAGATAAAAACAGTCTCTGGGTTCAAAAACCAGGATTTAAAGGGCATTATTTTAATTTTGCATAATTCCGTGGCTTTCTCATGTCAAAACTAAATCAGCATCATGACTTTGTTGCTGCATTATTTTCCAATGATGGATACAAGACAAAAATGACAGAACATAAAAGATATAACTGAAATGAAAGAATAGGAGACTTTTTGTCTTTCAAAGTCCTTTTTCTGACATTGGAAATTGATGCTTTTGGTTGAAAACTTAATGCTCAACAATAGTCTTGATGTTATTTTAAAATGATGTGAATTTCATGTAATTGTACACAGAAACAAACACCTACTTTTTTACTTTTATAGAGTATAATAATTAAATCAGTAGCAGTCATTTTTTTTGTACAACTTCTCTTGCCCTTCCTCTGATTTCCTTCTCTACGCTGTCATGTGTCGTTTGGTTAATCTTCATTTTTATCAATATCCTGGCTGAAAAGAGTCTACCTTTTTGTAAAATGCCTTTAGTAATGATCTGCAGGTGGGCAATCTGCGGATTATAGTTAAAAGATGCTTCCTTGTTCTCACAGTTTTGAACACCAGTTTATAATAAACAGTTAAGTTCAACAGCGTTAACACACACTGTGTACTTAGGGCTTTGTATTATGTTCATCGAGGATGCATGCCAGCCTGAATGAAAATAAAAGGAATGAAAGAGACTGTGTATATCTTATAATTATGTCTATATATTGGTATGCAGCCAAGTCAGTGTAAGTCCTGGCTGCTCTGAAAGTCTCTGGCAGCAGATCTGATGTGATGTGATCCAAGTTCAATCATAACATTTCAACAGGCCAAAATGTAGTGGATATTTTTTCCTTTGAAACGCTGGCACTGCTGAATACTGTGTTGTGTTAAATGAGCTTTCTAGACTTTTCATTTTGCCAGGCTGCCGGTCAATTGCTGCCTCTTCTCAGCTCATCTGGGCTTCTTTTAACATTTCATAGTAATGGAATTAATGGCACAAACTGACCAATCAGATTTATGTTTTGTTAAGAAACAACTCTTGCATGTATAAAGCTAAAACTTCTACTTTTGCTTCTTTAAATGTTAGCAACTTAGATGTTAGACAAGATGAACTGATCAAATCTCAGTAGATGCGCCTGAAAGAGAAATGTAAAGGTTATTTTTTTTTCTTTTTTGTTGCTTGACGGTCTTTCCATATCACGCATTCACCCCTTAATGATTTATAGGGTCCTGAAAATCTAGGAAAAAACCCTCACTTCCTCATTTACAGTCTCCTCCTCTATGCTCTTACCATATGACTTTCCATGAAACATTCTTATGAAATGTACAGCTCTGATGACTAAACCTTGTCATTCTTAGGTTTCCCAGAAAAGTGATCAGATATGATGTTCACATTTCTTTTAGTCAGTCCTCGTCGCTACGTGTCCATGTGCATCGTGTCAAAGCATGTCGCTGCTCTTATTCTTCTTTTTGAAATATTCATTTGCATTCCTCCTTCGATGCTACAGTCGTCGTTTTCATTCCTGCCATTTCCACTCTATCCTGTCCTCTCTTGCCATTTCTTCACTCTGCCTTTTGTCCTCCTGTTTTTTTCATTTACTTTTATTCCCTCTCTTTCCTTTCGCCACTCTCCTTACATTGCCTCTTCTTCATCATTGTCTTCCTCCTTTTCTCCCTTTCTTCTCTTCAAACCCACCCAGACGTCTGTTTCTTATTAGCCACTGTGTGTGACTGGCTCACTCTTGTCTTGCAGATTCCAACATTTGCAGAAGATGTCCAGAGAACTGCAGGAAGTGCACCACCTCAAACCTCTGCACGGAGTGTAAACCAGGGATGAGGTAAACTGGCAGCCATGCTGAGCACAGCTTAACAAGAGCTACTAATTAGTGTCTGGAGCATCACTGTTTTCAGTGTCAGCCATGTTTGTGCAACAGTCTTGTTGTGTCTGTTGCTATGCAATTTGGGATTGTACGATCTCATAAGGTTCAGTGTTAGAACATTTTACTGTAACAGAAATATTATCAGAATGGATCTTAAATAATTTTCATTTCCTTTTAATTGGTGTAAAAACAACACGTTGGTTTACTTTAAGAACAGTTCTGTTTATTTTAACTCAGCTTGTATGAGATGAATAACCGTTACTAGTGTATTTTGTGCTGTAGATTGTAATCAGATGGCCTCATAAAGGTGCAGTCTCTGGACAAAACCCACAGTGAAAAGGGTATTTTAGTCACTGAAAAAAAAGTATTGATATTTTCACAGCTTCACCTTGTCTTCAGAAGGTCATTTCTTTTGATTCTACATTTAGTCAGTGTCTAGGCTGGAAACCCACTGTGTTTAAAAAGGGATGATGGCAGTAAAGCAGTGAAAATAACCTAAATAGTACATACATTCATAGCATCATGTTGACTGCCCCACACCAAGTTTTAAGTGGCTGTAATGCTGTACTTTCAACCAGCACATTACTTTACATTGCTGTGCTTTCTTCAGAATGGGCTCAGATCCACTACAGGTTATACACTGACTACAGTTAACTACCTCAGGTAGCCCCACTTAAAATAATCCAAATGACCCTTTTAGCACCGTTTTTTTTTTTTTTTCTGACACCCATTTCATTTTAACTGCTTGAACTCTGGTGTTCAACCCGTCATTGCCCTCATAGAGTCTGTTCCTCATTAAAAACACACAGTCAGTGGCTGAGTGTGACCCCCTGTCACAGGTTGTTCTCATGGTTCGGTCTTTTTCATCAATTTGGACTGAATGTCAGTGTTGTGGTTTCAGGGTAAAAAACCTTTTGTGTTCATCCACTTGTACAGTACAGGAATACAGTGTTGGTACTCCAGACAAACATGTTGTGATACATTGTGGTTTGAGTTCGCAGCATGAATCAGTGAAACCAGGGCTTCCCAAGTGTTTTCCACTCAGCACCCAAACTGAGTAAACTGTATTTCACCCTATGACCCATGCTTATTAAAGCCTGCGTATCCTTGTATCGTGTGGAAACCCACAAGAAGTCAAGCTGTTGCCCATTTTAGGTTGTGAATGTTACTTTGAAGAACCCCTCATATAAACCATTTAGTTAACCATGCAGACATGCTCCAGTTCAATTTCTGGCCACTTGCATTGCAGTCTTTTCAAACCACCCCACCTACACTTGACTGGACAGAAGACAGGGCGTTTCAAAATGCTGGAATTCCTGATAGGTCACGAAGAAAACGCGTGTGAAGAGCTGGAAACATATTGCGGTCTTGAACCTGGCTTTAAGTATTTAGTGTAGCCAGAGGTGGAGGTGGGGACACTTGTAAGCCATAATTTCTTCTGAATACCAGTAAGACCACAGTAAGACACATACACAAATGCATAGACATGCAGAGAGTGTCCTCTTGCCTATTCTATGCACTATTCATGGTTGCTTAAAAGTCGAAGAGGAAGAGAGGACTGGATGAAACCGTTTCTGGGAATCGTTAGCTAACACAGACCAGCTGTTTTTCAGCTCTGTGCAGCAACCTGTCCTCACGGTGACTTTGCAGAACTGACTTTATACTCTCCAAACCCACTTTTGATTCACCTCTACACCCACATCTGGCACTTCCAACATTAGCAGAGAACTGTGGGTAAAACAACAGGTTTGACTACACTGAATAATTTAAGGATGCTGTCACATTCCTATATGTTGGTCAGGAAGTGAACAAAAGGCCACTGGGCATTTCCTAAATCCATATAAGTAACAACATCTCTAGAGCTGCAGTTTTTGCTTTATACATAAATCTTTGCTTAAAAAAAAAGTACTAATGAAGGTCCCTAATTACTACATTCTCTTCAGTCTCCAGGGAAACAAATGTCAGTTGACATGTGATCCAGGGACGTATTATAATGGCCACAGAAGGACATGTGAGCCCTGTCATCGAGCCTGTGCCACCTGTGCAGGTAAGAAGTCTTAAGACATTAACCAGGGTTTAATGCAGTACCAGAATGTTCTGATTTGCCACGGTCTCATAATAAACCAAAACTAGTTACACTTTTCATAATAACATTATTGATTTTGTTGTGTTTTACAGTGACTCCTTAAGCAAAGTGTCTGTAAAACCAAATCTAGTGTGTAGTCTATGTCAATTCTCAGTCATAATGAGTTTATAAATGAGAAAAATACATTGAACTTGAACTATAAAAATTAGTTTTAGTGGATAATGTTGACACAAATTCCATTGACTTTCTTTATCAGCTTGTATGATTTCAGTCTCATTGTGTGCTCTTGATTTCTCTGTAGCTTTTTTATTTGACATGTGATTTGTTATGCCTGAAACAACACGTCTGAATGAGTATTTGTTTGTTTTACAGGTACAGGTATAGAAGCGTGCACTAGGTGTGCTGATGGCTACATTTTAGAGGACTGGCGGTGTGTGTCAACGTGCAGCACTGGCTACTACCTGTCAGAGCTGATGTCAGACAATGGGCAGGTCCAGAGGTCCTGTAAGAAGTGAGTGAGCACACCTTCCAACACTTTTACCTCTGTGTCTAATGGCGCTTTTCCACTACATGGTAACGGCTCCACTCTACTCTGTATGCTTTTCCACGTGTCGTCTGCTCAGAGAGTCGCCGAAAACTCGCTCGTTGTGTATTTTTTCGTCTGGATTTTTACGTCCCCCACCAAAGACTGAATCTACGTGACCGTCTATGGTGTAGTTTTGTTCTGTCATCATGTGGATTAATGTTTCGCTATTCACTGTCTACTTCCGCGACAGATTTTTGTAAATCGCGGGTCACAGAGAAAACTGTCTGACCAATCAGTGTCTGCAGTGTCATGACGTCACGTTTCGGTATCCGCTCCAGGATTTTGGAACCTCGACTGAGGTGGTACTAAAAAAACTAGTATCGGGTCCCAGGTTCCAGGGTCCTTTTTCATAATGGAAAAGCGAAAGAGTAGAGTAGAGCCGGTACCATGTAGTGGAAAAGCGCCATATGCCTTCCCTTGCACTTCTGCTGCTGTGCCAAATGCTTGGTTTCTCATTGAACATGTTGAAAAACTGAGCAGCAGGTGACATCCACCTTTTGAATCAGCTTATCTAATGGGAACTATAGTATTTAGAGCATAAAAGATCAGCATTAGTCACAGCCTATGGGATTACACTGTTGTTGGAGTTTACCATCAAATATGTCTATCATCATTTAACAAGCTCTCCTGAATTCCATCCATTGGTGCAGGGATGTGTCTTATTGCACAGTAAACACACTCATACTCTCATGTTTAACGATGTCTTTCCCTCCTCTAACACCTCGGTCAGACTCCTCCACAGTCAGACATCTTGTCTGCAGACTCCTTTCTTATCATTCTGGTAGTAGACTTGCCTCCCTGCTGTTTTTTTCATCCCACTTTGAATTATTTATTACTCACTTGACCCCTCACCCTTTCACCTTACTTACTTGATTTCTTCACTCTTTTTAATCTCCCTTGTGTTCTCATCATCCTATGATTTTTTTTTTTAAACTGTTGCCTAATTTTGGCTTTCCCCTTTGAATTGATACAAAGCTAAAGAATTTAATTATATAATGTACGGCATCTGTCAAAAGTTTGGAGAAAACCCCACCAGAACTCCACTCCCTCCTCCTCAATGTAAAACAACCCTCTACTATTTCTGTTGTTCACTTTTATCTCATGAACAAAATAAACTAAGTTGAATAAGTGCAAGATGACCCAAAGACACCCCCAAATCAGCTACATAGGATTGACAGGCATTATAACACATTCTATGATTCTAGTACTTCAGTACGTCAATATCAGTGTTCATCTAAACCTTTATCTATTTTAAACAGATCCTAGAATTCTAGAGCCTACAGCAGGATGGCCCACCCTTTAACCACTATGAAAAACTAATTATAAATAAATAACAAAGAAAAAAGGCCTCCTACATGATAGCCTCTGAGTACACCAAGCTCCCCTTTGTAAACCCTGATAATGTATTATAATAATAATAATAATAGACAAGTCGAAAATTGCAAGATGTCCAGTGTTCGTCTGTTGTTTTAACAAGGTGGATATCTTTTCTTAATTTCCCAGTTGTCTATGACTTTGTTCTTTTGTTCTTGTTAATTAATGTTTCCTTTCAGTCTTTTTTCACTTGTTCGGTTTCTTCAAAGACTATGCACAAGAAAAGCTTGATAAGTAGCCATTATACCAGATTAATATGTCTGTTACGGGTGTGGTCTTTTCATCATGTACCTTGTGAAGGTTTCACTGTGGCCATTGTGGAGGTTTTTTCACTTGTTTTTCAAACATCAGTCATTGAACTAAAACACTCAGAGCTGTGGTGAAGACAACACTAGTACCTGTAGCTTTTATTACTTTGCCATTTTCTTTGACTCTAAAAGTTATTTCTTAGTGGTTTTCATTCCATCTAATCACTTTCTATATGTCTTTGTAAAGCACTTTGCGTTGTTGTAAATGTACTGTATACATAAACTTGACCTTGACTTTCTGATGCTTCAGTCAAAGGCACTGTGGCGTTATTTTTTCCCATCATTAAGACACCAGTAGAATGACTCACTACTCCCTCTAGTGGTCGCATAAATCAGCCAGACTGCATTTGAATATATTCAGTGTGTATCTCTATCACATTTATTTGATCCTAGTCACTAATGATTATTTTTTACACCATTTTTAAAACAATTGAGAGTAGAAGTATTATGCATGTTCTCTTTAACCCATAAAGACCCAGTGTGCTATTTGTGTCAATTATATTTAACCATTCCTAAATGATTTATCACATGATTTTTCAGTGTAAATCATGTATTTTCATGTATTTAATTCACCGATCATGTAGATGTTCATCAAAGCGCAGCTTAAAGTGACCTTTTTCACCAAAACATATCATTAATTGAACATAAACCCAGTGTGTCCGTCCTCTGTCATTGATCCGAATTCATGGGTTTTACTGGTGAATCAATGTTGCAGAAGATGACAGTGTTTCCATGGTAACTACGGAGCCTCTGAACATCCACATGGGTCATATCTGATGACCATGAGGCCTTTAGCAGCTCCTTCAGCACTAGACTGCTACACCCCCCATGCAAGAAGGAGCGCTTCCGCAGATCATTCCTCCCCACAGCCATCATATTGTATAATAGTGCTCACTGACCCCAAATGCACAGAATTAGTCATGTATATAATGTAAATAATGTAAATTTGTTTGTATTTGTCTGTTTCTTTTTCTTAATGCCTACTATTTATATATCTTTATTCTGCACTTTACTGTTATATTGTTGCTGTAACTGTGAAAATTTCCCCAAGGTGGGATAAATAAAGTATCTATCTATCTATGAAACAGCATTTTACAACAATTATTTACATGGATTGACAGGATTAGTGGATGAACAGGTATTAAACAGTTTAGCTCATTAGATAATTTGGTCTTTGGTCTGATCTGGGTTTTTAATTGAAATGAATGGGTCAATTTAATGTAAAATCCTCAATGTTGGAAAAGAATAAACATGGTGCAAAAGGTGTCTAATTTTTGGTGCATTTGTGACAGGTGTGACCATAGCTGCTATGAGTGCTTGGGACCTGGTGAAAGAAACTGCAGCAGCTGTGTCAGTGGATACAATCTGGAAGCAGGAGCCTGCGTGGTCAGCACCATCTGCAAAGATGGTGAGTTGTCAGCTTTCTTATCTACAAAGTGATCTTGATGTGTTTATGTTACACACAGTGCCTTGAGAGAGGAAGTGTGTAGTCCGGTAGTACATTGTTATATTGCGGTCCGCTGTGAAATCTCTGTACCAAGGCGGCAAAAGTGTTACATTTCATTCATAATGCTATGCTTTCAGTATTAAAAGTTAAATGCAAATTGTGTCTCGCTCATCTAAGCTAATCAAAAGCCTCAGAGGTACAGATGGATGCCTAAGCTCTCCAGAAGTCTGATACTGGTTTTCATCTGCACTTAATTTAATCTTTTATATCCTACAGGGTATAAAACTGAATGCAAAGACTAACTTTCTTGACTAAAAGCTCAGAGTTTACCTATGGCTTGGTTTTTTACTTTCCAGCTTCGTACTAACTTCTTGAATCAAACTGCTCACTGTGGTAGCTTCAAAGCAGTAAGGCGGCCTGTCCTTGCCTTTTCCTTCATGCTCTTTACTTGAGGTCTTAAAGCAGCGCATATTAATACACTGTAAAATCTGTCTTGGATTACACAGTCACTCATGAGCTCACCTTTAGCCTGGATTCTTTATTTATTTATTTATTTTTCTCAAAGCATGTACTAAATCCTTTTTCTAGTTTCTGAAGTGTTTATATTTTATCCAACACCTGCTTTTCTGCAGTAAATTTCAGATTTATCTGGCTTATTTATGCATACTTTCAATTTTCTGTTTGCTTTGCCTTTTGCTGTAGTATTTTAAAATTGTGCATGTTTGACTTATGTGACTTTTAGTGTAAATATTTCTGTTTTTACTTTTTGGCTCAAAAGATGTGTGATTATGAGGCTCCAAGAGCAGTTTGTGATTTGTTGCTCTAGCTGTGAACTCCAGATTAGATAAAGGTCTGAAGAGAAAAATATGCTATCATTTCAGTAGAATACTTTCCTTAAAGTGCACCCCCAGTCTGTCTCCAACACATTAATCCAAAGGTTACCTATTTCACATTGATGGAACTTTTAATTATTGCATTTTGCAGATTAAGTTGCCATCTTGAAATGATAGATCTTACTGCTGGAATGCTTTGATCATCAAAGAATTGGCTCATTATGCAGACTGGTGATCCACTTTCTATGATGTGAAATGACACAAGTTGTGAATTTGTGAAATCTTCAGTTTGCTAATTGTGTGACGTTTGTTTTCTCTCTCTCTCTCTCTTTTTTTCTCCCCAAATCTGATTTTCCTTTCTTGTGACGTGGATCCAATCACTCCACTGGACTACAATCATTTCCCGCCTCGATGACCATCACCTGTGATTGGATCATAAACCTCCTCTTCTGACCTGAACCCTTTGACCAATCAAACGGCTCTGCCTGCCATTCAACCATTTCTAATGATTCCCCCCTGTGTGTTTGCATATGTTTTTGTTGTCTGTGTGTGTGTGTGTGCACATCTTACCCCCCCTCCTGCCTGCAATCTCCCCTTGTATCTCTTCTTCCTGGTCTGTGGAAAGCAAATGAAGAATCTTGGGCAGAAGGCAGTTTCTGCGTGCTCGTTAAAAAGAACAATCTTTGCCAGAGGAAAGTGCTGCAGCAACTGTGCTGCAGAACGTGCTCGCAAAAGGGTTGACGGGACATACTCACTGGGCATAAAAGGGAGCGCAGGGGGGACGTGGGGGCACAGGGGGCACCCCTCCTTCTCAAACCCCCTGCCCACTCATTCACAGTCACATAATTTATAAGAGAATCTGTGCCTCTTAAAGGGACTGCATCGGAGGTGCGATGACAGGACTACAACAAACCTACCTTTTTTTCTGTACTGGGACACATACGTACGTGGTCAGGGCGTCAAATGACTGGGACTTATTTCAAGAACAAATGAGCAAATGAAAACAAAAGTGAAAATATACAAATGAATAAAAGTGTCGGTATTTTGTGACCAAAGCATCGATGCCAAAATAATTGAACCTTCTTTTTTGTTGCCAGTGTAGGGTGTGTAGTTAAAACAGGAGCCACTCTCAGCCTGTGAATCTCTGAATACGTCTGTGTGCATTTTCATTTTGGCTCCTCTTCCTCCGGTTTTTCAATGTTAATGATGAACAGATGGAAACTGATAATACAGTAAGAAAGGCCCTGTTTTTTTGCCTGTAAATATATGTCAAAGGAAAAAAAAAAAGAAGCTCACTCAGTAATGTGAAAATAATGTCTGTCTGGGCTGACTTTGGCTGTTTAGGGCAGTGAAGACAAATTCACACATATGGTTATATACACACACTCATACATATGTACCACATGCATACACATGATCCTATGCTCATATATCATCCTCCACTTGAAGTTATAGGTGTGTCACTAAGACTGATGCATGTTGCTGACCAGAATCACCTCATTACGTTTATTTAAAAATATAAACCTGCCCTTCTGAATAGTGTGTGTGTTTGTCTTTAATGGTGTGTGCGTGCAGAGGAATGCCATTAATTCTTGATGTTAAGCCCAGACGGCATTGATTCATTCCAGAGGTACTACAAGACGAGTCGATAGTCATTCCTTCCGGAGCTTTCTGCAGGAAAGGAAATGCTGCAGTGAGTTATAATGAATTTGTGGTACTAGGGATGCACCGATGCCCATTCTTCATGCATGATGCAGATTTCTAGAAGTTAAACCTTTAAAATTTGCCTAAAACTGAGTGCTGGTTCCATCCATTACTGTGACTACACTACACTATTAATTTACCACTGGATAAAATATCTCAAATGCAAACCATCTATGTTACAGAGATTAGCAGTTATACTCCGTGCTTTTTTTTTTTTTTTTTTTTTCCATGCTATTTGTTACCCAGTTAAAGGGAATTTTGACCAATAATATTATATTACTTTATAGGGCTTCAGTTTTCTATCGGTGCATCCCTACATGTTAATGCTCCGACATAAAATAGAGTTTTAGAAGTTTCTACTCTTTATCATTCCATTCTAATTGCAATACATATCAGCTGAAGTATTGCTTTACACTTTCAGCACAGAAGGTCAATGATCGGCACAGAAATTATTCTGTCGTTCACATTTCAGCTGCAAATGAAGGTCTCAGACAGGCAAGTGGACCACAGCCGGCGGTGGTGCGAATCACAGCTGGAACCTTTGCACTTTCAGTTCAGAATGCATTAAATTAGTTTCAACTTTAAATCTGGAAACGTATTTGGCGGCAGAACTTCTGTCATTCCAAGAAAAATGATCAACATCAATTTCTCAATGTATATTTTTTCGAACTGGAAGGTGATCTGCTGGCGTCACTGCACTACCACGTGTGTTTAAGACGCGTTTGATGAAACTGAAGCCAAAAAAAACCACACACACTTGCTTTTGTGGCTTCAGACATCTTTTCTCTCCTTTTGTCTGTCTCTGATCCATACCTGGTGAAAGTCAAAGGTTATTGTGGCGGTGCTGGTTTCTAATAAAGAGCAGCAAAATAAAGTTTCAGATTCTTATTCTATTTGTGTGGGTTTTCATACCTGCAGCTTGAGCATTTACAGTATTAGATGAATTGTTGTACTGTCAACTGGTTATGGTTCTTGATGATTTGTAATAAAGATTGATGAATCCTCTGTTTTGGTTAACAAAAACTTATTCTTGGTCATTGTTTTAAGATGACTTGAATTGACTTTAGATTGTGTGGTAGTAGAAACACACACACACACCCTCGTATAAAAGCTGTTTTTATTGTGTACCTGTGACATATCTGTGACAATGCATTATTAATGTTACTCAAAGTCCTAGTTTTGAAAATCTTTTTTACTTAAGTGTTCTTATTAAAATGTTTAATCTGTTCATGTTTTGTTTTCCTCTTTAAGTTTTTCATGCTTTTTTATCAACTGTGTTACTTGAGCCATCTGTGTCATACAGAATACCATTTTCCAACGTTTGTTTGTCATGAGTTATTTTTCTAGTTCATGAAAGGGAGTAACATTGAAATGCAGATTGTTGCTTTTAGAAACTCTTTCGGCACTTGATCAGATTGATTTAACGAAAGTTCCACATGCTGCAGGCAAAGCACTTAACTGGAGACATGTGCGCTCAATGACAATTAGGTAGAAAAGCAGGTTAGCAACACATTGATGCACAGCTTTAGTACAGGTGCAGATGGAGTTAAGAGACAAATTTAAAGCAACTTTTCTTCAGTGGTTTGTCTCTTAAAAGGTACCGATTTAACATGGACATAAACTATTATATATTATATTCCAGTGACAAAATTCTTTGATTCAAAAAGATAAATTCACATTTAACATTCATGAAGTTAATGTTCCCGTCTAGCTGAACTTTAACATTAAATAATCATCTGTTTGCAGTAAAGAGGATTGTTAACCCAACAAATGTAATAACTTTCCCACAAATGTAATAACAGTCGCCTACCACAAGCGTAATACCTCATGTTCCCACAGTGTGCTCCTACCCTCTCCATTGTTATCGTAATCATATCCAGACATTTTTTACATAGTTCAAACATAGGCTTCTATTATATTTGATGAGAATAAATAATATCCAGTTCATGAAGCTTTTATAATCAAAACTTTACGACATTTTTGCCCATTCTGTTTAGTTTCTCCACTTTTATTTATAATTAAACACCCATTTATCTGAAATTAGTACCATGTGGTGTAACATTTGATCATCCTAACAAGACAATATCCAAAACGCAAGAATAAATGGGAAGGAAAAACAGATGAATGAATGTTTATGGATGCATCTTTTAAATGTATGTATGTATTTATTAACATTTGTGGGAAGTTATTACAATTTTGAAAATGTAATAAATCCTCATAAAAGTAATAATTATTACATTAGTGGGAAAGTTATTACATTTCTGTGATTATTAAATTAAAAGCTGCAAATTTTTTTTTTGTTTAATTTGCAGTTTATTACATTTGTCTTAGTGTCTTAGAGTTTTTGCAAAAACTAATGTGAATGTTGTCAACCTCAGTTAATTCCATCTGTGTTCAAATCAATTTTTATGATTGTGGATGACGACCTCTGTTTATGACACGATACATAGCGGCACTCTGGTTTATTCTTTCATGCAGTAACACGTTAAATCTTGTTTTTTTCCTCTTAAGCTGTTCAACCTTGTTTTTTCAGATGTACAGTCAGAGGTGTTGTTTCCTGCAGAATTACACATTGGCAGTATTGAGTTACATACAGTAGCTGCCCACCTGAAACCAACAAAGAATAGAGCTATATGGTGTGAAACATTGGTTTACATACACAGATCAGCCCCAACATTCTGACTACTGTCAGGAAATAGTAATTTCATTACAATGGGTTGGATATATTAGACAGTTGTTGAAGCTGATGTGTTGGAAATAGCAGGATGGGCAATGTAAGGAACTGATTTTGACAAGGGTCACATTGATGATGACTGTGTTAGTGCACCAACTGCAGGTTTTGTGGGAGGTTCTGAAGAAATAAATCCGATCCATGGAGGTCCATCTTTCTAACGTCTTGGTCCAGATGCTACAGCACACCTTCAGAGGTCTGGTGAAGTCTAGGCGTCAGCTCAGTGCTGTTTTTGTGGAAAACGGGGAACCTACAGGTGGTAATAATGTTCTGAGGTTGTTCTTTAGATACTTCTGGTAGATTCTACAACAGGATCTGGAGATGCTTTGATCCATGGATTTCATCACAGTTTGTCACTCAGATCAGTACTCTTGCCCATTTTTGCTGTTACCAACACAAGTTTCTGCCTAACATCTCCCATCCACTGACAGGATCCACTGAAATAACAATAATCAAAATGAATTCCACGTTACCTGTCAGTGCTCATAATGTTCTAGCTCTTCTGTGTATGTTTGTAGCAATTCATGTCTCATAAATCCCCAAACTCCAAATATTACTAATAATCTCTACACATCTTCTCTCCTGATTCTGGTTCAATTTCACATTAGAACTTGAATTTTTTAGACTTTCATCTCAGTTTATGAAAGGGTGGGAATAGCTCAGGAAGCAGAGGTCATCAACAAACTGCATGTGTCGCGTTTCAGTGGAAGAGTCTGAAAAGGTACATGACATTCACATTCTTTGCTTAAAATGCAGCACATTCACTTAACCTTCAGCTAATTTGTCACGCCTCCCCAGAGAGGGTATCGTACTGTAGCAATAGGATTTTTCCTGGTGCTTCCCGCTCTATAAGACATGCGTGTTTGGTAACTGAAATCCCCTCTGAACAAGACATTGACTTTCTGAATAGTTGGGATAAGATGTATTTCCCAACAGGGATTAATGATGTAAAACTTCAATAAGAAGTCAGGAAAGAGCTCATCCCTGTGGTAATAAATTCAGATTATTAGGGAAACAATATGGTTATTATCCTCCTGACCATCTGCAGGGTAGGTGAATTTCACTTTATTTTTTTCCCCTTCCAATCCCTGGTGAAAGTATGTGCAGGTATCAGGGGGTGAGGGAGCCAGTGAATTGGGATTCAGGACCATGAGTGCAGGATGTCAGTTTGATATCTGCCAACAGCTCTGACAGAGTAGACTGTCAATGTCCTTGCAAGGTCAGGCGAGTCCATAACAGAGGAAAAGTTTTACTCCCCTGAGTGACAGGCTCTCTTTCTTCCGCTTTGTTCTTTTCTTTTCTGGCAGTGGGAGACCAAAGTGTCTGCTTTTGCTGAGTGGAGTTGTGCGGCCTTCTGTCTCTTGAGAACTTGGCTTGCTGTTTGTTTGTGTGCGTGAGTGGGGGGAGACAAACAGAAAGACAGGGAGACAATTTGTGTGTGTGAGGGAGAGTGACAGCGTTTATTCGGGGGCTGTTTGAATGGTTTCAGCCGAGCTTTACTGAATGGGAAGCCACCGCCTGTTGTGTTTGTACACAAAGAGGCTCTTTTGTTTTCAAACCAACAATTGAGCTTTTCACAGAAGGCCAGAGAGCACAGACAAGCTCGCCGCAGCCTTGAAGGATGCGCACACACACATAAAAACACACAGCTTCATCCTTACGCCTAAGCCAGTGTCTGTCACCTTTGTCTAATACAAAGGTGGGATCAGAGACAATGTTTATGCTCCTTTTGTTATAGCTCTTTTCATTTCTGCCAAGTGTAAAGCTGAAGGTTGATCGGATTTTTTTGGAACTTTTCTTTCAACCACTTTGGGCACAAAACCTTATGTTCATCTTTTCTGTTCTAATCTAATAAATGTAATATCATATGGTGAGAAAAGATGGTTTTTGTAAATATGTTTTTTCAATCTGTGATAAAATGGGCTTTTAACAACTTTAATAATGTTTTAAATACATGTCAGTGATGTTACAATGACTTTGCCATGTGTTAAGGTTTTTGGCGCCCAAAACTCAATTTCCTGCCTTCACTTTGTTTTGAAAGGGAAACTTTCCAACTTTCCAAAACCTACACACATTTTCTGCTTTGTCAGAAGTATGGCCCAAGGGATAAAGGAAAACATTTAAGGAAAAGAACACATGACTTAAACGTTTTCTCTATTATGTTGTATCAGATACTTGGTGATCTTTGTCTGTTGCTGTTGTTGAAAATCATTCATTTCTAAGTGAATCTTTCTGATCCTTAAATCCAGTAAAAAAAAAAACAACCCAAAAACATTACTTCCAGCCTTGTTGTGGTTTGTGATACTATGTTCTCTGAGTAACTGCAGTCACAAGAACACTTAAACTGCATCAATTTGGGCTGTCCATTTGCTTTTTATAATCAGTTTGTTTATGTAAAATAATTAGAATTTAAATTATTATCTAGTGTCCCAACTATGTTTACTCTAGAAACATTGAGCAATTAGAAAGTAGACCAGAGATTCTGTCAAACATAACGTTTGCACAGACATCTTTAAACCTGTGAAGTGTGCACAAAATATGAAAACACCAGATACAGGGTAAAACAACAAAAAAGGGATGTAGTTATTGTCATTCAGAAGCTGAAAGATAATGAGCTGGACTTCCAGTGAAATGAAAACAACAACAACTGCGCATTGGTTTTAATTGGTGGAACATCTGAGCATCGAGTAAAAAAAAGTAGTTTTGTATAGCAAAACCTGTGACAAACCCGGTAAACAAACGGAACCAACACAATATGTAAGTATGAAAGAAGAAGAAAATACTGAAAGACAGTTTCACGGCCAAAGTTGTTTTAGAAAACAGTCGTTTATCAGGGAGTGTGTGTGAGGTGGTGTTGTTGACTGTCGCTGTGCTCCTGCAGGACAGTACATGAGCAAACATGGACAGTGCCATTTATGTGATGCTACGTGTGAGCAATGTTCGGGTCCAGAGAGAGAAGAGTGCACCAGATGCCCCACATCACGGTGAGAAAAACACCCACAGTGGAAAACACTAAAGTTCATATACTCCAATGTACTGTATGGCAGCACTTACTTCATTCTGATCATTGCTCATATCTGTTTTGTTAACATTATATTTAATAGTGGTATTTTTTTTAGTCTGATCAAGGTCAGAAAATGTGTGTAAATCAAAAAAAAAAAAAAAAAAAATTCCTAGAATTACAGGCGTGACTAAGAATTCTCCTTAAAGGTAAGAAAAAGTTCTAGTAAAGTTAATCAGCAAATGAGTCGAGGAGAAAGAGTTTCCAACTAAAACTAGGTGTACTAATAAAAATAAAAGCAGTGCCATGTAGGTTAATATAATATAAAATCAGAGGTAAAATCTAAGTTTTTTTTTAATGTTACTGTTGTGGTTTTGAACAAACTGATTTTTTTTCCCCATAATTAAAACATGCGCTGGATAAATTCTAATCTCACAACACCTGATTTAGTCTAAATCAAATGTTTATCCTGTAGTTGTATTGCTGTCAGTGTCAACATCTATAAATCATGGTGCTACTTACAAACCCCACAAACTCAAACTAAAAAAACACACGTATTTGGAAAACATGTCATTGTGCTTTGTCACAGTCTATGTTTTCTCTGGTGAAATGGCATCAATACCTGCAGGTTCTTTGATGATGGGCGCTGCGACATCCGCTGCCGGAAGGGCCGATACACCTCAGGGAAGCAGTGTCATCTTTGTCACCACACTTGCCACGAGTGCACAGACGCAGGACCTGACAACTGCACCAGCTGTGACAAAGGTAGAACTAGAAACGCAATCAGAGAGCACAAACCTTCGCCAAGTTCCCCCACATATTGTGACTGACACCCTGCAATATTACTCCCACATTTGTTTTTTTTTTCTATTTTATTAGATTCTTGTCACTGGAAACATACCCAAAGAAATGTGAATTACATGCTGCTAACAAAGAAATGAACAAATCCACATTTCCGTAATGG
>JAPSES010000219.1:3082880-3098177 GCA_029822895.1 Maxillicosta whitleyi | reverse complement strand
TTCCTTGTCTCAGAGCGAACATTTACTGAAAATTTCATTAGGTTTGGTCAATAATTAACCGAGATACTGAGAAACAACATTTTTGGGCCCATTGACCCCAATGTTAATGAAAATTTCAAAGTGATCCAGAATCCAGGATTTCTCACGGATCACCCCCAAACGTTGATCATTTCTTCCTTGTGCCATTACCAACAAATCTTGAAAATTTCATCAAAATAAGTCCATAACGTTTTGAGTTATGTTGCACACAAACAGACAAACAAACAAACACTGGCAAAAACATAACTTCTGTGGCGGAGGTAATTACAAAATTTAACCTGCACCCAGTTCAACAATACAGAAAACAAATGAAAAACCCACCCAAAATTAAGTCTTATATTGTGGAGAAAACTGCATTATTTGCACTAGAAAAAAAAAAAAAAAAGCAACAATCACTATAGAAAAGAACAATACAGTCTTATATATTTGGACATTTCATATCTCTCCTGTTGAAAACAATTGTATTTTTATTTTATAGCTTCTTACAGGTAGCTTTTGTACAACAGCACACTTGGAAATGGATCCATTTCGCTGTGACTGGAATGCAAGTGAAATTGGGCTTTTTCGTAACATCACATGGATCAAACCAAGGCTCATTTGTGCCAGACTCCACAAATCAATCCTCTCAAAGTAAATGAACCTAATTAAAACAGTAATTCATCCAAAGCCTGCTGGTAGATGTGTTAAAGTGGGAGTCAGTCATTTGTTCATTGTATCCTCATGTGGAGGTCACAGCAAATCCCACATGTTTTATCTCAGTTAAAGGAAAAACTGTGTGACTTTAGGTGTGTGTGTGTGTGTGTGTGTGCAGTACTTTGTCGATGTGTAAGAGAGAAAAATGGAGAAATTAGACGCAAGATTATATTGTGACATTGAAGTTGCATTTTGATTTCGGCGTCCTGCTTAAATCTATTCTTTTCCATCTGGTTAATTTTGATGAAGTACCAAATTTCTTGCAGTGGAGTACACAAGAGACACTTTTTTTTTATTGGTGTGAAAACAACTATTACTTTGATGAAACCTGGATATCATTAGATGTTCACAGCTGAAGAAATATCAACCTGAAGGTGGTAGTAATAAATGTGTTTATCGCAGTGTCACAGACAGTATTATGGCTGTCAGAGTGAATGTATTTACACTAGGGAGATTCTGTTACACACACACACACACACACACACTTACACACACATACACACTCACGCTTAAGCAACCAGACAGCCAAGGAGAAGATTAACGCCAGATTCCCCCCCCTCCCCCTCCGCTCACACAATTTCAACCTCACGTGTGCACACACTTTCTCAATTAGCCGGCAAGTTTGTCAGACTGTGTTTGCAAATGTGGTTCCATTTAATTGTAGGTCTGTCTCAGACTCAATGAGACATAACAATAATAACATGAAGAGACCCTTAATCTGTCTCCCCCCATGTCATTCCTTTCTCAAAACAACCTTCCTTATCTCGGCCAGTCACCCCCCCCCCCACACACACACACACACACATACGCACATACTGGTACGTACTGAGCAGACACTGTTTGATAGTAGCCTTTGATAGTAATGTGGGTTTTTTACGCCCCCGATGTCTCTGGAGCATAAAAAAAAACCCAAAGAGATGAAGGTAAAATGAGAGATGTGGAGAAAGAAAGGGGGATACAGAAGTGTGTAAAGATAGAGGAATGAATTAAGACTCACATGTCGTCTGATTGTGGACATATGGAAGTGTGCATTGTGTGAATGAATATGCATGTTTATTTCATTTGTGTGTTGTTTTTATTTATATATTCTATTCCAGGAAAACATTGTATGTTTTATTATGCTACATTTGACTGATACCTCAAATTTTTCATCCTATTCCCATCCAGTGAAAACCATCAAATGAGAGGATCTTTTTTTATTTGTGACAAACTGAAGGACACAGTGCTATTTTATGGGTTAAGTTAAGAGTTATCCTCCTTCTTAATACTTAAAGACCTAAAAAGACACTAGTGACTGAAATAATCTACGGATCTAAAACATAGTAATCTCTGATTCACTAATCCTAAAAACACATGCAAATAATTCAGGTAAAATGCAATTTTTCTGCTTTTCATGGCAATCCCATCAGACCTGTTTTGACACTCAACAGTAGTAAAAAAGCATCATTCTTTTATCCTGAAATTTGATGACTTTGCCTACATTTTGCTAAAATGAAAATATTTTAAAATCTTATACTTTTGTTATACAGATTTTTAGACACTGAGGCTGGTTCAGGTTCATTTTATATATAAATAATAATGGTTGTTGTTGTTGTTTTTTTTTTAAAAGTAAAACAGGATATGATACTGTGTGATAGTAGATGTTTTAGTCCAAAAATGGGTTTGTAAAACTACTCCTCCTGCTCTGAAACATTATATTTATATATTGCATATATTTATTAATGTGTGATAGCCTATTTAGACATTCTAAATAAATCTGTGGTTCAATATTTGGTTTAGACGCTTACTATGATCTTGGTCTGGGTTAAATTTGACCTGAAACAAACTGTGAAGGCTGAATAAATGCACAGTTTGTAAAGAGTTAATGATACATGCAATAAGTGACTGGATAGTTTAATGGTTTACACTGCAGACTTTGGTACAGAAGGTTGCCTGTTTGAATCCCAGATGGGCTCTTGGGCAAGACCCTTTACGCTATACATGTCTATACCTTGTAAGTTGCTTTGGATAAAAGCATCAGGCAAATGTAATATAATGCTAGTGTAATATATTTTAATGAAAAAGTCACTTTGGTCTGCATTGATCTAATAACCTTTGAATATACTCTGAGCTTTTATGAACATATTCATGATCAATCAGTTAAATATAGGAAATTATATGATATTAACCAAAAAAAAAAAAAATGCAAAGGATAAAATAATAAATAGTGATAAATTACCGTTAAATGCAAAATAAAATTCATTTAGCAGTCGCCACAGAAAATGGTTCCAGGTCTTTAAGGGTTAAGTTTAAGACTCTCTAAAACTCCTCTTGGAAAAGTTTATCAAACTACAGTAAAAAAAACAAAACAAACACATTAATGCAGCAGTGATATTAATCCAAAAATGTCACAATATTAAACTATTTCACAGCACAGGAACTACTTTTCATACTTTTCCTGATAATACCAACATACATCTGAATGCCGAGTTTTAACCACTGATGTCATTCAAGTGTATGAATATAATTCTGGGATAAAGGTCTTTATTTCAGTTGATAAAAACCTTCTGTCAAAACTGTTTTAACCCATAAATACCCAGGGCTACTTAGTCGTTCTCAAATGAAATTATCTCTATATTTAATCTTTCTCAAGTGATTTATCACCATTTATTGTAATGCAGTCCTCTAGTTTGACTTTTTTCAGTATAAATCGTGTAATTTTTCTGTATTTAATTTACTGATCATGTAGATGTTCATGAAATTCAAAGGTTATTACATGTGAACAGAGAAAACTGAAGAAAAACTGACTTTTTCAGCAAATTCTACCATTAACTGAACATAAACCTAGTGTTTCCATCCACTGTCATTGATCCAATTCTATGGGTTTCACCAGTGGATCAATGTTGTAGAAGATGACAGTGTTTCCATGGTAACTATGCAGCCTCTAAACGTCCCAATGGGTCATATCTGATGACCATTAAAAGATGACAAACTGCATTTTACACCAATTATTTACATGAATTAATAGAATTAGTGGATGAACAGGTACGTATTAAACATTTTCAGTAGTTGTTTTGCTCACCAGTGTCTGTTTGTGATTATTTTGTTCCCATGAAGTGCATGACTCCTTCTTCTCCTGTTCTTTGTAGATATGTTGGGGGTGTCCAGGTACCTGTTTGAGGGTCAGTGTCGTGAGGCCTGTCCAGAGGGGTTCTTCCACTCTGCGTGGAAGCGCTGTGAGCCCTGCCCTGCCGACTGCCTCATCTGCACGGCTGTATTTCACTGCCTCCGCTGCAGCTCAGGACACATGCTCCGAAAAGGCCAGTGTGTCCCGTTGGAGTGTAGCACAGGTGAGCAGCCACAAAACAGTCACTGACTCACTGAGGTCATTCTGAAATACTCTAGTGTCTAAACAGGACAAGGTCCAGGCATGTTCAAAAATGTTCAATAACTTTGCATCTTTACTCAATGATGTTATGGCGCAGTTGAAAATAATACGATACTCCCTAAAGGAAAAAATAGGCATATTTTATTCAACATGACAACCATTCATTGACTATTATATTAAAAATAACCAGGGGTGGAGGAAGTACTGAAGTTTAGTACATAAGTAAAAGTACCGATACCCTGCAAAATATTTACTCAAGTAAAAGTAGAAGTACTACATCAAGAATCTTATTTAAGTACATATATTAAGTACTTATTTTAAAATGTACTTTAAAGAATAAAAGTCCAAGTACTCACACAATGTCAGTCTGTGGATTGTGTCATTATGATACAGAATGTAGACATACTTATTTATGCATTTGCCAATGTCATTGTTTAGTGCTCACAAGAATATTATGTGTATTAAACAGATTGGTGTCAATATTGTGTGTGTGATTTTTCATGTAAGATTTAGATGAAAAGTAAAAAAACAAAATGAAAAGATTTAGATGAAAAGATGTTAATATAATGTAATGAGTAATGGCATTAATTTCCGAAATGTAAGGAGTAGAAAGTACAGATAACTGCCACAAAATGTAATGTAAAGTAAAAGTAAAAGTATGCATTATTATTTTTACTTAAGTAAAGTACAAATACAAAAAAAAACTACTTAAGTACAGTAACTAAGTAAAAAATACTCTGTTACATTCCACCACTGAAAATAACCCATCATAAATAAGTAAAAACAAAACAAAACAAAAAAACATGACATCCTTGGTGTGTGTGTGTGTGTGTGTTTTCTCCTGTTGTTACTCTGTTTTGTCTGGTTTTGTTTGGTTTGGTGTGTATGTTATGTGTGTATTTATTTACTCACTCATCTTCCGTTTCCCCTTTTGGCAACTTATAGTATAAACATATGCATCTCATTGTACCTTGTTTGAAATTTTATAGTATTTGAAAAACCTCAATAAAAAGAAGATCAAAAATGTTTAATAACTTTTTAACCAGTAATCATATCAATACATTTATACAATTGGGGGGAAAATGCAGTTTTTCAGTTTTTCAGTATCATCAGATATGAACACTTTTAGACGATCAGAGGTTCTGTAGTGAACATGGAAACATGATCATCTTCCGCAACATGAATTCACCATTAAAACCTATATAGTGTGACAAATGGCAATAGTTTTAGAGGGTTGTTTTATGCCCACGTAGTGATATATTTTACTGAAAAAGCTACTTTCTCTGAAGAAAAAGTGACTTTTATTATAACCTTTGAATTTCCACTGAGCTTTTATGAACATCTACATAATCAGTAAATTCATTGCAGGAAAATACCTAATTTACACCAAAAATGCTAAATGCAGAAGGTGATATTATAATGAATGGTGATAAATCAGTTCAGAAGGGTTAGTTGTAGAGAAAAATTCATTTGGAAGTTACCACGAGTATAATTCTGTCTTTAAAAGTGAAGGATTCAACAATTTTATTCCACTTAGCTGGTATGTAACTTGCAAATGTCACTATTATTTTAATATATTATGTGAAATTTAAAGCCACACACCTTAAAAACCTGCCTTAAAAGCAATATTCTGTGTGGAAGTGCATGGAGTGACAAAATAATCATGTCAGCTTGAAAAAGGAATTTTTTTTGTCAGTGCAGAAACAAAGCTTGAGAAAATTTAAGAGGAGGATAACAGTAATATGCATGGATACCAGTGTAATGAACCCTTTCATGCATGAATTATAAGAGTCTTAAATAAGATTATTTTTTTCCCTGAGTGTCTTTATTCATCTTTATGCATGAAAAAACAATGCGATAGAACTTTTTTTTATTCATGAACCTATTTTTTATGGAGATGCAAATAATGTCCACTCAGCTGGACATCAGGTATTTTTGAAGCAAACAAACAAACAAACAAACAAACATGTATTTACTGATATACTGTGTGTAATCTGTATGAAATAAAAACATTCTTAATGCTGCTAATCTTATGTTTTCTCGCATTTTAACATACTATCATACTAGATATTGCTCACTTCATGGATAGATGCCAAAAACAAATTAATAAACTTTTTGTTTTGTTCATTTTTATTTAACAAGCAATTATTTTACACTCAGACATGCTACTGCAGGTTTATCAAGAACAGCATAGTTACAGAGATGTTATGAATGTCAGTGTGTGGGATGATGCGTCCACTGTGTTGGCTGATATGGAACCAAAACAACAAAACCACTATGCACTATGTAGTGACCACTATTGATTGATTGATTGATTGTACTTTATTTATCTCATTTCTGAGCAATTTACATTCCAGTTACAACTGATCAAGATACATTAAACACAGACAAACATGTGAATACAGATACTGACGTCCGCAGCTGTCACCAGCGCCTCATTTATGCAGAATGAAAATGAACAAACATGAGGGAATTGAGGAGAGAAAAAAAAGACAAATTCCACTCTATAGTGTAACTCTACAGGGTGTAATTTATGAAAAAAACAAACAAACAAAAAACCACACCTCTGCATAAAGCACAAAGACATGAAAGAGTTAATGTACTGATAATTCAGGAAAGCTGTTTAGAGACAATGCACCAACAATCCAATAACCTACGGCATTGAAGCACAACAATAGAACGACTTTGGGACCAAAACACCAAGAGTAAAAACTGGTGAAAACATAATTTTGTGTGTAATATTTATATAATACTTTATGAGACAACACTGTTATACCACAGAAAACAAACAAACAAAAAAAACCTCAAACTGCCCCAGCCGTCGTCTATTCAGAGTTATCTGGTGCTGATCTGCTCTCTCTTCTACATTCTGTTCTTAATCAGCTCTGCTAAAGAACGCTGCTGAGTTCATTTTTATCCTCAGAGAGGCTATGAAAGACGAACACGTTGCACTTGATCTCATAAGATGAGATCAATCGTGGATGGCTGCCAAAGATTGGGAAAGAGTGGGGATGTTTTGAGTAAGATGTGTTTTGAGATCAGTGAGATAAAGGAAAGTTGTGAATTATGACTTCTCTACGTGCAGACGACAGCGGAGGGAATATGAGATGATGAAAGTTCGTGGGTAAAGATATCAAATGTATAAGTGGGAACTCTTATGTTATCAACAGGCCACACAGAGCTGTCCGCAGAGAACCATGTGACACTGATCGAACGTTTATTTCAGCATGTTACCTTAATGATTAATGCAAGTTACAGTTCAGATAAAAACTGAGAAAAGATGGATATTCATTGATTAACCCATAAAGATCCAAACATCTATAACAACAACAAACTTCTACTGATCTAAGCTGTTTAATACATGTTGATCCATTTATTCTATCAATCCATGTAAATAATTGACATAAAATGCAGTTTATCATCTTTTCATGGTCATCAGATATGACCCATTTGGACGTTCAGAGGCTCCGTAGTTACCATGGAAACACAATCACCTTCTACAACATTGATTCACCAGTAAAACCCATGGAGTTGGATAAATGACAGTGGATGGACATACTCATTTTTTTTTTTTTTACATTCAATATTTGATATATTTGTTAAAAAAAAACTCCCTTTTTCTTCAGTTTTCTCTGTTTTTCCAAAATAACTTGAATTTATTCTGAGCATTAATAATGAGCATCTAAATTAAATATATGATTCACAGTGAAAATGGCAAAATACAAAAGTTAATTTTATAATAAATGGGGATGAATCACTTAAGAAATGTTAAATAAAGAGAAAATCCATTAGCACAGGATCTTTATGGGTTACAAAAACAAAACATATTTGTCTTAACCCATAAAGACCCACTTCTACTTTTGTGTCAGTTCCCAAATGATTTTTTCTTTCTTTTTACACTTTCTTAAACAATTTAGCGCCATTTATTATAATGTCATCCTCTCGATTTTGCATTATTTCCAGTAAGAATCTGGTCTTTTTCTATATTTTTTTGCTGATCACATAATTTAATCATCATGCTAAGATTACATTTGAGGGTTATCATTAAAAAAACAGAAAATAATAATAATAAAAAAAGTTAAATCTATCATTAACTGAACATAAACCCAGTGTATCCATCCACTGTCACTGATCCAACTCCATGGGTTTTACTGATGAATTCATGTTGTAGAAGATGATGGTCTTTCTACGTTCTCCACAGAACCTCTGAATGTCCAAATAGAATGAAAAACTAATCAGATGAAAAACTGTATTTTACACCAATTATTTACATGTATTGATAGGATTAATGTCTCTATGGTTATTAAACATTTTAGATTAGTAGATGCTTTTGGTCACTGGTGTATATTTGGGTTTTTATGTGTTAAAATATTGCTGCCTAACTGTCATTTCTTGATCATTTTAACATCACATTTCAATGGTAATTTTCAAACAGGCGTTGATTTGAATATCAGCTCATATAAAGAGAGCATCTTTATATTGCATTTCCTTTCTTCATTATCATAACTCATCTGTTCATCAGGTGAAGCTGCTGATGCAGAGAAAAAGGACTGTCTCCCCTGTGACGAAGGCTGTAAGCAGTGTAAACACAGTAAGTACTGGGTACATTTTCCTTACTCTCCACTTTTTCTCTGTGAGATTAGCGATGAAACCAAGAAGGTGAAACCAGCAACAGTACAACACCCCCCTGTTACAGAGTGTGACAGAAGGAGATACACTGTGATGAATGTACGAGACAGGATGATTGTGATGTGAGGCTCCAGTGTCATGATGTTACCACTGACCCCCTTTTGACTAGAGGCTCTTTAATAAATCTTCATGAATCTGCTTATTTTATTTTTGATTTGTTTTTTTTTTTAGTAGCTAATGAACACTGTTCAATCCATTACATGAGTCAGTCTGGACAAACAGCTTTTATCAGACAATTATATGTTGCTTTAGCCTTTGTATACCAAACTCTAGGTAGTTTTTCATATTGGCTGGTGTTGATTATTTCCTCCATGAGGAAAAACAACCTTGAATCTAATTACTCTGACCACAAAAGCTTCACACTTGTGCGAGGCTATGCTTTCTCATCCACGTTTGAGTCCTAACAGGCAGGACATAAGATATCACCACATTTCCACATACATTTCCACATGACTCTTTTAATAAATGATGCATTGAATAAGGCTTTTTTTCATTCTGGGAAATGTGAAAACAAAAACCATCCACCATAATTGTCGCCTAAAGCTCATTCTTGGTGTCTTTTATGCTTCTCCCTGTTGATACAAGCCACATAAAGATGCAAGGACTTCCTTCACTCAGAGATGATTACCAGCATACCATAGAAAGTTGTTATGGTGCTAAACTAGTCTGAGGTAGAGACGGGCTGTTATTATGTCATTACGCATTCTGGGTGGAATATCTTTCTTCACACTCACCCTCGCCGTAGCCTCCCTGCAACCAACTCCCTCTGTGTAATCACAACTTGACGAACTAAACAAGTCAGTCAGCAGATTAGAGATTTGAGAAGACTGTCCTTGTTACCTGATGTTACGGGTGAATGTGAAGATGAAACAGGACGTGTACAGTTTCAGCCTTCTACCTACTGTACATACATACATATAGTACATACATACATACATGCACACATGCATACATGTATACAGTACATACATACATACACACATACACATGCTTGCATCTCCATGTAACATCCTGTTTTTCTATCATATCAAATCATATGCATCACAGATAACTCAGCTATAACTACAGCTTATATTAACACAATGACCTATGTCATTACAAGAAAAGCTAATTATTAAAAAAAGAGAAAGAAAAAAGATGCATAATCTAAAAGTTTTCAAAGGTATAAGAAGTTTGGGCCAGAATATGCTTCTAAGTAAGTAAACAAGCTGTGGAGGTGTTTTTTTTTTTTTTTAAGCGCTCGTGTTGTGCAATGTGCATTTGTGTGAGGTCTATCAATGAGCCTGCCAGACTGCGTGTGATAAGACGCAGCATCAAATTACTTCAATACCTCTTTTTAAGTAACCAAGCAATCAAGTTTTTACACCCCTAAATCTTCTGTGATACTCTCTTTTAATCAAGAGATGAAGATGTGGTTATATTTTATAAAGGGACTTATGTTATGTATCAGGTCTGCCTCGGATGTGTGTAATCTGTGGCCATTAAACCAAGCTCTCTCTCTCTCTCTCTCTCTCTCTCTCTCTCTCTGCCTGAATATGAACTAAATACTGAAATCAACAGATGCTGCCTTTGACCGGAGATAAAAAATAAAGTTCATTACTTTGCTTTATGGTTTTCTTTGCTCTAATCAGAGCATATGAAACATTACCTCGTCTCTCTGTGTCTTTACTTTACTACTTCTTTTTGATCATCACAGTTTAGTGTGACTTTTTTTTTTTTTTTTTTTTTTTTAAAAAGCCTGACAGGGTGCTCACTTTGTTGTTATAATTATTAGAGATACTGAAGCAAAAGGTAGCTATACCGTCCACCGTCAGACTCCAACTCCTCACAAATAGGATTTGGCCCAGAGTTTCTTTCTTATACTTAAAGAATTCTTTCTCTTTGATATTTTGCTTCATTATATTCACACAACTATTTGTCAGTTCTCTCAGTCCTCAGTCTACTTTATCAGGAGATATCTTAATGTATATTGTGTATGTGGTTTTTTTTTTTACCCTTAATGAAAAGAAGTCCATCTCTTCCAAATAGTGAATGTTATCATTTTTGTGTGTGATTGTCTGCTTGTACACACTGTATGTCTTTGCTGCCAAAGCGAATGTAAGGTGTAAATATGTGTGTCAGTGTGTGTGTGTTTGCACATTCCACAAGTGCATACTTCAGGATGTGTATGCCAGGGTAAATTTTCCTCAAATACCCCCCCCCCCCCCTTCTCAGCTTGCACAGTTAATATTTATGCGGGCACTATTTTCTCTCTTCACATAGACACAGCCTGGAGGCACGATTTCCGGCTCTTCACTCCCTCTCTCTTGTTCTATACCTCTGTCCCTCCCACCTCTCTCTTTTTTCCCAGTCTCTCACTGTATGAGTAATTACTTTCACAGGTAGTGGCTTGTCGACCGCATTGAAGTGCAAACCAGTGCAGTGTTAAGTTGTGGGTGCTGGAAGGAGACAGTGTGAGGAATGGGGTGTGGGGGTCGATGGAGGCTTTTCTGGAGAGGATGAATGTCCCAAGGGAGAGTCTGCAGAAGGGGCTTTTTAGTAGTTATTTCCATCTCTTACTCTCCCCTGTCTCTCTTTCTTTTTCTTTCTGCTTCCTGTCTCCGTCTCTTCTTCTGTCCTCAGGGATGTTTTGACATTGTTGAACTAAGGCATGACAGCGTGGCTCATCCTTGGTTACCACTTGGATGCTCTTGATTGACAGGAAGAATTAATTAGCTTGAAAAAAAAAAGTGCTTCCTCCCTTGCTGTGCAAACACACTCACATACACTTGAATTATTTATTAATGTCCCCTGGATATGTTACCTGAACATCACAGATAGAAAGGATTCAGATTTTTCACATCATGACCTCTCTCATTTTCATCACTCATCAGAAGTACAAATAGATAAGATAAACACACACACACACACACACACACACACACACACACACACACACACACACACACACACACACACACACACACACAGGAGCATAAACTCAATATGTAACAGATGAGACAACCAGGGAGGCTTGTCCACATTTACATTTGCTTCAAGGCTTATGGGATTTGTTCACTGGTTAATCAAACTCAACTGATGATTGATCTGAGAGTGCCTTTTAATTACACTGTGAAATAGACTTATTTATTGTGTGGTGATGGAGCGCCTCCTGCTGGTGATAAACTGACCTTAGAAACACTGGCTGCTTGTGTTTTCTGTACACATCCCCCCACAAAGCATCCACTTCACATGACATTTTGTTTTTTTTATTTCTCTCAAAGTACACCTTTTGTCATTACCTTCCTCATTTTTAATCTTCTAATTGTAACATAAGCCCAAAAACTATCATAAAAAAAAAAAAAAAAATTGAAGTGGTGTCAAAATCAGGCACGTAAAAGTACAACTGATTGTTAAATAAAAGCATAACAATGTAAAAGAAAGTGTGTTGTTTCATTAGTGTTGAATTTTTATGCTGAATAGAATTTGATATCTTTGGTAGGCCATGGAAATCTGTCAACTATTAAAGTTCAACTGGATTGGTTTTATCTTGAAAACATTTAATCTCTCATTTAACCCATAAAGACCCAGTGTTACATTTGTGATTGTTCCCAAATGAATTTTCCTCTATATTTAACCTTTCTTAAGTGATTTGTGACCATTGATTGTAATATTATCCTTCTTATGCTTTTTTTTTTTTTTTTTAATTTCGGTTATTTTTATATTTTCGGTTGTTATTATTTATTATTATTATTTTGTTACAGGTACCTGATGATAAACTGTAAAATATATTGTTTTTTTTTTTTTTGTGTGTGTATTTTAATGCTTTTAAAATGTTTACTCTTTAAGGAATGAAATTATTCCCACCTTTTTTAAATCAACTTGTATTAATTATATATATGTATTCTCTTAATTTTATCTTAGAGGAAAGGGTGCAATATATGGACTAGGTGTGATATATAATTGAGATCATGCTGACTTTTGTGACTGAGTTGTTTTGTGATTGTATGTGTCTGAATGTTAATGCAGAAATATGTAGCACTTTTGTCCAAAACAGATTTTCCCCGTATTAGACAATAAGGTTTATCCTAATCCTGATATTATTTCTGCTGTGCCTTTTTTCACCTTGTCGTTTGTACAATGAGCCTGACCTGTTGTTAATGCTGTTCCTCAGGAGGCACTCATCATGAGCAGGGAACAGTTTGTCTAAAATGTGACGACAGTTACTACCAGTAAGTGTCTTCTGTTTGGGGTTTTTACTGACTTTTACACTTTTACCATTATTGCCTCACAGTGAATTTGGATGTTTTCTTCGTCCTCAGGTTAGAGTCAGACTGTTACCAGTCGTGTCCGGATCGAACGTACAGTGTGGATAAAAACATGGTGTGTGCTCCATGTGAAGACAAACACTGTGTGAACTGTGACGCCACCCAGTGCTACTTGTGTGAAGACAGGTTCTACGTCTACGGTGCAGCTTTCATCCTCTTTACTGTTTGTCCAGATTATAGTGTGATTGTCCTCAAATGCTTTTCTAACAACAGTTTTTTTTTTTACTATGAATATTTAAACTAAACTAATAATGTTAAATAGAATGAAAGAAAAAAGAAAGAAAGACAGAAAGAAAGAAAGAAAGAAAGAAAGAAAAACTCTGGAAAGAATATTAGATCAGATTAAAATAGAATAGAATAGAATAGAATAGAATAGAATAGATTAGATTAGATTAGAATGAACTGTATTGGGCAGAGCCTTCAGGAAATTTAGGTTCCAGAAGCAGCACATTGCCAAAAAATAAGTAAGAAGAATTACAAGACAAAAAGGAAAGAAAAATAACAATAACTATGGCTATGAAAATTGTAATAATAATAATTGCACATTAGAAAGTACTAGGACAAATATATAATAAGGTATTACTAATAATGAATAATACTAAAAAGCAATAGACAAATGGACAGACAGACAGACAGACAGACAGACACTGATCCTGAAGGAAATTCTGTAAATCTGTTTATACTTAAACCCAATAGAATTAGGACACACTTAATTCATGTTTTCTCTTTAATTTTATAACACACATTTTGCAAAACTCTAAACACATCTCACAGCTTCATACTCAGGTTCATAACATGTGACAGTCTCAGGTTAGATGCACAAAAAAAGGTGAATTTGACTTGTTTTTCTGTGTTTTTTTTCTGTTTTTGGCAGGAAAGTTTGTTGTGTAAACACATTTTGATTAAACAATGAACAATAACTGTTGGTATTTGCAGACCCGTGTGCACACATATGTATTATATGTATGATAAAACTGCAGCCCAGCACAAAGGAAAAGCAAAACCCACGAGTGTTTTTCATTTGTAGAGTACAACCAGAGTGTAGTCAATGCTCGACCTTTTGTGTTTCAAAATCAAGTGATGATTTTGATGAGTTTTTCAGAATATTTAAGGATGTATGATGTTTTGCTGGATTGGTTTAGAGGTTTTGTGGTTAACGTGTAAAGTTTTAGAAACACTGCCTATTCAATTAGAAAAAATCAAGACAGTAAACATTATATTTACACCTCTATATATTTAAAGTACAATGTAATAATAATAATGTGTTTGTGGATCTAGATGGAGTGTGTGTAGACCATTGTAAGCCGGGTTTCTTTGTGGACGAGGAGAGCCAGGACTGTGAGCCCTGTCACCGTGCCTGTAAGACCTGCGGAGGGCCACGATTCGACGACTGTGACTCCTGCGAAGATGGATTCACGCTGAAGAATGGGGAGTGTTTGGAGGCCAGACAGCTGGAACTCTGCCCCGAGAAACACTTCAGAAACTGTACGACAAATATGACTCTTTTAGCACTGCATTACAGAGAATCACTATTAAGAGTCTGTATTTTCATATGTTCTTGCTTTGATTTTGTGCAGTGTTTTGTTGTGGGTTGTTTTCCTTGTTGTCATGTGTCACCTTTGTGTCCTGTTTCTCATCAGCTCAGGGTGAATGTAAGATTTGTCACCCCACTTGTAAGACCTGTTCTGATGGAAGAAAGGAGGACTGTCTCAGTTGTTACACAGGTAAACATGATTTATCTGAATGCTCATCATTTACACCCCAGCAAGAACACTTCGGTCAGCAGACAGTGGCAGCGTACTCGTCCCTCACACCAGATCCAAGAAAGGGGAGGCAGCTTTTAATGTAAATGCCCCACTAAAATGGAACACCTGGTACAGTTAGACATGTCACATCAGTAGATAGTTTAATAAACATATCTTTGTTTTTGTTTTGTTTTTACAGTGTTTTTTGAGATGTGTGTGTGTATGTATGAGTTTAAGTGTGTGTACATATGATTGTTTATTTGCACTCTCTTTTTATGACTGATTTTTACTGGAGTGATATATTATATATCTGTTGTGAAGCACATTGAGTAAATTTGCTTCATACACTGCCAGGCAAAAATAAAAAAAGTCTCACATGCAATATTTAACTGCACCATCTTCAGTTTTGATTCCAGGACACATTCACTGTCACATCTTTTTTTTTTTTTTTTACCAC
>JAPSES010000219.1:3040093-3077703 GCA_029822895.1 Maxillicosta whitleyi | reverse complement strand
CTCAGATTTTCAAAATAAAAGTATTAACAAAAATGTTCAATAATGACTGTTAATAACTATATACATCTAAAAAAATTTACCCAAAATACATTTTCCAGGGTGTGACGTTGATGGTTAACGGTTGGCGTCATAGTAGGCAGTACGTACCCGCTTGGTCCCGCCCAATGCTGCTTGCAGCTTTAATTATTATTAGTACCTCATTGTATATTTGTCCTAGTTCTTTCTAATGTCCAATTGTTTTTTATATTACTATTTTCATAGTAATCATTATAGTTATTTTTCTTCCCATTTTGTCTTGTAATTCTCCTTACATGTGTACATTTGCTGATGTCTCTGCCTCTGGAACCTTAATTTCCTGAAGGCTCTGCTCAAAGGAAAATAAAGTTTGTTCTAATCTAATGTAATCTAATCTTCTTTCCAGAGGAGTGCTTTTTGGGGCAAAACTATGAGCTGAAAGATGACTTTGAAGGACAGTTCAGCTCTATCAGAGTCTTCGTCACCGTCTGCGTCCTCCTCATCATCTGTGTCGGCGCAGGCGTCTTCGTTTTCCTTAACACTCGCCTGAAAACCATGATCACAAACAAAACCAAAGCAGGAGGCTATGAGAAACTGGGCGCCAACGGTGTCATTGTCAACTCACAGCCTCCTGCCACCTCCTCCTCATTTGGGGATTACAGTGACCGGATCATTGCCTGTGAAGATGAGGAGGAGGAGGAGGATGAAGAAGAGGATGATATTGTGTACATGTCACAAGATGGGACAGTGTATCGGAAGTTTAAGTATGGGCTGTTGGATGATGAGGAGGTCGACCTGGAGTATGATGATGAGAGCTACTCCTACACATGAAGCGGACCTGGACTGAATCAGTCATTTCCAACAATGAAAACCACTTGAAAGAGAGTGGGACAAGTGGCGTTGAGCTGCAGAGACGTTGAAATAAGACGGTACATTCAGCAGGTGGAGCAGTTGGAACCGAGGACGCACATAAACACAGCCTAAAACATTTCACAAAAACAAAGCCAGTGGAAACCTACCAGCCACTTATTAATCAGTACATTGATGAGAATGTCGCGTGTTATTTGATTTTGCTTGGATTTCATTTGTGCAATAAATTAGTTTTTGTGTTAGTAAATACAAGTATAAACATCCTGATAAATACCTACTCATCTGTGTTGCATTTTAACCCTAAAATCTAAACAGCCGCACAAAATAAGAGCATTCACTAATATGTTTAATAACCGTTGATCCACTGACCATTTCAATACATTTAATAATTCAGGGAAAAATCAGTTTCTCAGCTTTTCAGAGGTACGTATCAGATGTGACCCATTTGGACGTTCAGGGACTCGTAGTGAACATGGAAACACTATCATGTTCTGGAACACTCATTCATCAAAACCTATGTACATATGCTGTTTCCCATAAGTTTGGAATAAAGTACTATTTAATTGTTCTCATAAAATAATAGTGATTTATTTTTGATGAAGTGTAACTGGGACTCGGTCTGTAATCATTGTACCAGGTCAAAGGTTATTACTGATGTGTATAAACAAATTTAAAAAATGGGAATGTGTCTAAAAATAAAAGTATTAGAATTTTATGGGTCACAGTATAGTTTGACCAATGACAGTGATTATTGTAGACGTTCGTTTTTTGCTCAGTTAATGAGAAAAGGCACTTTTTCTTCAGTTTTGTCTGTTTTGATATAATAGCTTTTAAATTTACCCAGAGCCTTTATGAACATATACATTATCAGTAAATTAAATATAGGAAAATACCAGATTGTCAAGGAAAAAGCAGAGGATAGTATTAGAATAAATGGTGATACATCACTTAGGAAAGGTGAAGTGCTGAGAAAATGTATTTAGGGGTCAAAAAAATATATATTCATAGGTCTTTAAGGGATAAAAACAGAAAACAGTATTAGATTCAGAATTTTTTCTTTTGTAGTCCACCTTGGTTGAATCAGCCTGTTTCATAAGGTAAATCATCATCTTCAAATAATATTTCATTTTTGTTGTACAGGTGAAGTTTTCATCCTATCTTGAGACTGTTGTGCCGTTTCTGAAAAATGTGAGTTTTTTTGTTGTTAATTTCAAAGACCTAATGTTTTCAGCTTCATTAATTATGCCACACTTCTGGTTTACATCTTTATTTACACTAGAGTTTTGTGTTGGTTTTTATTATTGTGTTATTATCAAACAAACTCATGTAACAGTGGATGTTTGACTTCAAATGTATGAGTCATGAATATTTTATTATTACTATTCTGCTTCTCATGTATAACTCCCGTTTCCATTACACCTGAAAAATGGAAATGAAAAAAATAAAAATGTATTTGAATTGAACAATTTATTTGACTGAACGATATAAAACATATGAATGGATCAGAACATAAGGAGCGGTGTTGAACTTGTACCTTTGACATGCAGTACCCCTGGTCCATGTATTATAATATTTATATCATCAATATTTACACATATGAGATTTATAAAATTTTCCTGCTGAAAATCTCTCCCCAAAATGTCACAACACTTGACAAGATGGAAGACTTAGGACGTCTGTTCATGGTGATGCTTCCCAACAGGTTTTTCTTTTTTGTGAACATCAACTACAATGAATCATGTAGATGTACTTTGAATTAATCTGTTGGAGCAAAGACTAAACCAGTTGAAAGTAAAAACTTGCAGAAAACATTGACCATAACCTGCAAAAACAGCTAAGATCATCATGACCAAGGACTGTAGCTCCCATTAAATCATCAACATTCAGAAAGTGCAGTCCTATATAGTTATCACTTTAATGATACAATACAGACTTAAAGCTATGACTCATATTCAAAGCATTTAACAATTATTTACAGGGGATTCAAACATTTGTACACATTTGAATTTATTATATGTTTAGCTGTCATTTTCTTTCTAAACCCACACTCATATACAAACCTGTTTAACACTAGAACTAATTGACTAGAATTAAACCTGATTAACACTATATTATTTGGGGTTTCTCCACAGTATTGAACAGATTTCTGCATCATCATTACCCTGATACGTTTCAGTGGCTTCATTTGTTGCTTCTAAATCACAACTTTATGGAACGGGACCCCCTGGACTTTATTCTCCTGTGTCTCAGCTCATCTATCAATGTTTTACTATCAGTAACAAACCCACCGACTGACAGACTGCAGGTCTGAGCATGAGGCATGCTGGAGTGACAAACGTCACCGAAATGCAAAAAAGCACGTTTAGCATTTTTGCTTCACGTATGAAAAGTCAAATATGAACAGCTGATGATGAAGACGGTGTAGTGTTGAGATAGAAAACCTTACATATAGGAGGTGAATTTTACAAATATTGTAAAGGCCTTACCATTAACAGATATTTACAATGGATTTGTATAAATAAATAAATGTCTCTTCTGGTATTATGCTTGTTCTGCATAAATCCTAAACAAATTCAGTCTGTGGTCAGCATTAAAACAGTCATTTTGAAGGGCAGTATGTCTGGGGCTTGTGTCAAACTAGAGGAAAGGTATGTTTTCAAAGAACAAGGATAAGCTTTTTAATTTAATCTTGTTTTCATCAGATATGCTTTGCATGTATATAGCTACACCACTGCATAAAAGCCCAATGCGCCCTATGTTTTTGTTTCAGATAATAATGCCCAACGTCAGGTCAAAAAAGGTCTGAATAACAATGCATTTCACCTCAGTTAAACAAGGTTCAGCTAGAGTTGGTGGTTTACTAGTGTCTTTCTTTATATACAGAATACTACAAATATCATGTATATTGTAGTTACACCCGTCTCGTTCTGTAATTTTCTATACATTACTATACACGTCACAATATCCTGCAGGACCAGTGGGCCCAAAGAGCGTCACACAGTTTCAGTGTTAAAAGGCAACCTGATGTGAATATAGACAAATGAATATCATCTGTTATGAAACTGGCTATGTCTGTAACGAACATGAATGAGATGTAAAACAAGCTTTTTACACAAAAACACAAAGAAAGAAGAAAAGGAAAAATACAAATTAAAAAAAAAAAGACTGGAGGTTTGTGATTATATCCAAGTGTATGTAGCCATAGAGACGGTAAGAGAAGTGTGCATTTTAATAAGTACGTGATAGAGACCTGCGTGTTAAATGGCGTGTATGCAAAGCAGTCACATCCAGCTGTCAGTGTCCGTTCATTATAGTCTGTGACACGGATGTGGTGGTGGCAGGCACGGCTGGAGACCCGTTGGGGGCGCCGGTGAAGAAGTTGTCGTCTCTCAGTTTGAGATGTTCGGGGAGCTCCAACTTCGTCTTGGCCTCCTCGATGTCGTTGTTGATGGCTGAGATGAGGGCCTCTGTGAAGAGTACATAAGTACATAAGAGGTGATGGAGGAGAAGGCCAAGAGAGTGTACAAAGGAAGAAGATCAGAGAATAGGAAAGTCAAATAAAAAAAAAGGAAAAAAGAAACTATTATTGGTGCTTTTGTGTGAAAAAGGTGACGTACCAAGGGAGTCGTAGCTTCTCTCTGGACGGATATATCCCACCATGACAACACTTAACGTGTCCCCATAAAAGTCCTCTTTGAATGTGTGAATCACATGAGTCTCCTACGAACCAAAAACATATTCAGAGTGTAAACCTGCATCTAAAATCCATAATTAAAGCAAGGCAAAGACATAAAAACATCACTACAGGTGGTTTAGCTTCTCTGACAAGTAGGAGTGTTGATTTCCACTGATGAATTTATCTGTATTTTTGAAACATACTTATTTCTAATCTAGGCCACACCTGTGCTGGTGGTCCTTTCTTGTACTGATTAGACATAAAGTAAAACCCACAAAATTGCCTTCAGCATTTTGTTGGAGAAGTTAGAAATTTTCAGTTCAACAAACGTTTCATCACAGAAAGTCATGTGAAGATCTTTCCATTATGACAAGCCGTCATAAGTCAAAACCAAAAATGTCATGCCCTGTATTTCTGGGAAATTCCACCACAAAAATTAATCGGTTCATCGGGGTCTCTTTATTCATGTTTCTATGGTGTGTGGTATTCTGTGGTGGTTACAATTAATTAATTTCTTTCAACATTTTGCTGCACTATCTGAAATGTTTCACTAATGAGGAAGTGATACACATGAAATTTTCAAGTTTCAACACTGACAAGGATCTTTCTTTTTAACAAACTACTGCTTTGTTACTGACTATGAAATTTCCTTTCAGTAGTTTATCTGTAACAGTACTGAAACTCACATTTTGAGTTGTAAATGACTACAATGCATATGTCATTGATAAACAGATATAGAACAGCTTTAGTAAAAAATTTAAAAAAAAAACCATTAGATTAAGCCAAAAGATAAATTTACTGACCATAGATTTCTTGGTATTTTTGTAGTAAGGGTTCCAGCCGATGCTCATGACCATTTTGTGGACATCACCGTTACCCACACAGGCCCAGCCATAATAGATCCCAGTGCTGATATCTGCTGGAAGGTTGTCCACCACTGAGTCTGGGAAGTTGGCTGGAATCAGGAGGAAGACAAGGAAGAAGTGTAAAGATAAGAAAATTAAAATAATTAAAAAACAAAAAAAGTATAGAAAAGGCTGACATGTTTGTTGTACTCTATAAAAATGTATGTCTGTGATCATCTTTTTAGCTAAGGGGATTTTAACTCTTGTCTACAGTCACACATAGTTCTGAAGAAACAAGTCTGTTCAATCTGCCTGTTCTGAACACAGCAGTGCAATATGGTGGCCTCCATGAAAAAGGACCCACTCCCACTATAGATATAAACAACTAATGTAACACATTTATCTTTCATTATATTTTCAGGGGATTCTAAAGCATAAATAGCAATATTATAACTCTTCATCTTCAAAATACAGTGAACCTTTAACAAAGACTGTAAACCCAGTTTGAAAAACATTAAAAACATCTGATGAAATGAAAACAGAGTAGATTTTCTTTAATTTTTTCCCCCAAGGTTTCATCCACAAAATGGCCTCCATGTCCACTTTGAAATTTCAAATCAGAATTAGTATGTTTTTTTTTATTATTATTATTATTGTCGATATTACGCTAAACTACAGCGTCAGGTTAAAAAAAAAAAAAAAAAACCTTGTCAGGTTTCTATGATGGATGACGTAAACTGGTGTTACTACACTATCACCATGTCATTATTTCACAATTTGTCCAGTTCCATTACTCAACCATTACTTACCGCAGACTAACAAAAAAGATGTCGACATTTATCCCTATTCATTCAGTTGTTAAAGGCAGATATATCAAACCAGTGCCAGTGTTACTTCACTTATGACTGGCCTTGAGTCAATACAGCAACCACTGAGTGACTGCTCTAATCATGCAGTAGATACATGTATCCATGTTCCTGAAAAGCTAACACAGACTACAGGCAGATTATTAACTCACCGGTGGGTATGCCCAGTTCCTTGCTTCCTCTCCCGAAGCCTGTGATGACCTCTCCTCGGCAGAAGTACGGCAGGCTCTTCATGCCTGTTTACCGTTACTAGATCGGTATCTTTGATGGACGTTACGGAATGACCTCGAACGACACAAGGAAGTCGAACCGGCTAACAAGACAGCACTGTTGGTGGCGAGTACCTTTATGGCGGACTGGTCTCTAACCCGTTTGGAGGTCAAAGTTTACAGATGAGTTTACTTAACAGTTTCACAACCGAACTGGACGGATAGCCTCAGTTATATTAACATTAACGTAATTAACCTAAGCAGCGATGGTAGAAGTACACCTGCTATGCTAGCTAAGCTAACTGCTAAGAAGTTAACTTCACGCACCGTGTTCTTCAAACCGTATTTTTCGGAGGTGTTTATTGTACAGTACCGGACAGCCGCCACTCCTGGTCGTCACTGAGCTCCTCTTAACCTATGATGATAAAAATGAGGCTCCGGTGCTCACGGAGAGCCGGCGATTACATGTGTAGTCCACATCTGTGTTACTGACTGCGTAACGTTTTTTTTCTGACGTCACATATCATGTGACCAAAGGGGGCCGGAGGACAATTGTTGCCTTCACGTGCCATAGAAAATACATCAATTTAATATGAGGCGTTCAAAGACAGTCAAAGACAATTACGGACTCCGTAAAAAAGATACACGTACAGCAATTTGTTTTTTTAGTGTACTTGTCAAAAAAGCATAGGTCAAAAGTGATATATACAACGATGTTATGACTGATACTCGTAGTTCGTTATTTTATTTACAACTTTCATCATTTGCATCCCATTATTTTCGCAAAAGTGTGTAAGTTAGCCAGGATTTGCAATTTGTGTAAGGAAAAAAAGTCTGAATTGTCGTAATTTGTAAAATATATCAAATACATCAAATCCGAAATATTTATGCTCAGCAACGAAATACAGTCAGTCTGTCTGTCTGAGGATAACACCAATTATACTTTTAACAAAATGTGTATTTCACATAATTCCAGACAGTTAATCAAATCACATGTTGTCAGTTATTGTACACACTAAATAATATACACTAAACAAATATATCATGTCATCTGTTGTATGGATGATATTTATACTGTACCATAATATAAAGTTACAACATTAGTTAACTGCAAACTAAGACATAATAAAACTGAATTATTTGGCAGGTGTTTGTTGTAAGTAGCATAATTTTCCTGAGGAATTTGTTCACTATCTGGTATTTTCAGGAAATTCTCAGGCAGAAAAGGACAGGTTTACTCTTACCTTCATTTGTGGAAGCCCGTCAATCTACAAAACCTGATTTTAATTCAGAGGAGTTTTAAAAGTACACATAAAAATAAAGGAACCATATCAGTACATATTATTTTTCATACACAATGTGCATGTCAATATTGAATTCATGGAGGTCAGTCTTTTGTGCCAACAGGGTCATGATGCATGACTGTTTTCATGTTCATTCAGGCTGTGGTTTATTTTTCCTGGTCATTTACGGACTAACTTCAACTATACTGATGATCTTTACAATGCACAAAACAGAAACACATTATCAATGCTGTCGCTGTGCCCTGGATTTATCTGTAAAAACTAACCTGGAAATGGCAGAATGGACTGAGGATGCCATCACATCACTGATCAAGGACTCAGATGACTCATTTATTTTGACCAAGGTTAAGGTTATGTAAATGCTCAAATTAAACAATTAAAAAAATTAAACAGGTAACTTTGATTCAGTATCATTAAATCAGTAACCCGTTTTGGTCAGTGTTTCTATTGTGGTGTGTCACATAGATCAAAAAACACAGCCATTGAGGAGAGCACAAGTTTAATGGTATTTTACATATTTTACAACAAAGACTACACTGCAAGCCACAAACGAATATATACAGTACAAATACAATGAAAAGCAAACAAATGACACTCCTGCACTGTAGGCACTCTGTGTACTGTATCTCTACAAACATCAGCAAGCATACAATAATTATTCTTCTGCATCACGATCAACCTCCTCTATTCTTTCCCACCTTTATACACACACGCAGCACACACAAACAAATCTGCATGTCTATTTAATCCAAGACAAAACTTACATAGGTACATACTGCTGCTTTTGGTGTGAACTGTAGCAAATGAAGGCATGCAACAGGTTACTGCAGCTACTGGTAACTGCTGTTATGATACGATTAATAAATGTCAGCGCAAGTATTTTCATAGTGATACACAGTGTTAGTAGAATAGCCCAATTATAGCATTTTGTCTGAATGAAGTGTCAAGTGAGATGTCCAAACTTAAAAGCAAAATCCCTCTTTTCACAGGGGCTTTGTTTTTCACAATTAAACAATTAAAACATGTTTTTTTTCATGCTATCACAAACTCAATAGACACAATTTACTAAAAGATACTGTACAGTGATGTGTTGTAGGTGTGGATATTTTTTGCAAATGCCGACAAATAAAATGAAATAGCTTATTTTCTTAAATTACTCTGCATTGAGAGATATGCAGTAACATCGCATTTGTCCACAGAGCCAGTGTTTATTTGTGAACAGATGGGAAGTAATGCAAGTTCCACTTGTTTACAAAAGGTGCAGCTGGCGACTGACAACGTCGATTAATGCGTGGATGTAAGAAAGACAGCTAGTAAATCATCCCAATAATACAGTATCGAAAGATTGTTCTTCAAATTAAAGATAAAGTCAAAGAAAAGAAAATTACTGAAAGGAGAACAGTGTTGTGTAAAGTACAGAATAAAGTATCTTCTTCTCATCACAGTGCTTATCTCACTCACACTGTAAATCCTATACAGGATTGTGTTCAGCAATCTCCCATTAGCGCCTTCCCTTAAAAATCTTCCTTTATTCTATATCTTCCTCCTTCCTTGGCAGTTGTTATAACAACTGTGTGCCTTACACATCATGCTACAGGTTTGCTGATTTTCATTTATGCTGTGATCAAGTGCAGCATAATGTAGGGAAACAATAAGTCGCTGTCAGGTGTCTTGTAGTTGTCAAACAATTGAGCTCCCCTTCCTGTCGGCTCTGAATGAAATAACAGAGGGAGAAAAAAGATAGATATTAATAGATCTTTTTAGGCATTGGAATGAAACCTTTAATGCAGCATCAATTCCTTTTCACTGTGAATGAGGAGTGAGAATTAAAAACACAATTTAGATGACAAACCATGAACTATAAAGTGATCTATATGGCAGATAAAGACAAATTTCCAAAGGGAAAATCAGTCATCACAGCAGCCGAATACAGTACATGTACACCAGAGTTAGTAAAAATTAAGTGTTTCTGTGTCTCATTACCAGCCTCTGTTTTATCAAGAGGCAATTATTTCTGTGACTATAACTGCAGTGGGACAAACAATAAATGAAAAAGACAAGTACCAACTGCAAAAAACCATTTGTTTAGCAACTATTAATCTAGTCTGAAACATATACTAAAAAATGGCATGTTGTCCAAATAATATGAGCTTGTCAGAAGTATCAGGTGGTTTTATTGTTACATCATATTTCTGATCTAATTATTAGTAATCTTTCATTTCTGATTTATTAAAAAAAAACATTAGCACAGAAGGAGCTTTTATTTTTCCATCTAAAAAGGTGTCTCATAGCACACTTTCACTCTTTATTTTGACTCTTTATACTTCTCAGTTTTGGAAAACCCTCTACATGGACACACAAAAGGTGAAAGGTTGTGAGCATTAAGAACATGTCAAAATGCTTTTTTGTTTCTCTGCAGAATAATGTATTGTGTAATTTTTGCCAAAGAAGTGTATTGTGACAGAACAAATCTTTATAAAGTGAATTTTCACTTTATGCTGTTTTACACAATCAGAATAATCTCTTTTCATGCAAACTATCAGGTCCTTTAAATATTCTTTGTTTTCTAGTCTCTTTTTATTTCATGCCCTGAGGGAGGATAATGATTCACCACTTACTTATCTGCTGTGTCCTGCAACTCAGTATCCAGCCTGGTTAAGCATTGGATTGGAGAGCAGAGTGTGAGGGTTAGTGTGAGTTAGAGACAGTATTATAGTCAGTAAGGGACCATGGTGTCAGTACACATGCAGTATTTGGGGATTAGTAGCCTATCCATGTTGCCATAGGAGGGTAAACAGAGGATAACAAGTTAAAAAAAAAAAAAAAAAAAAAAAATCAGTGCTCTGAGTTTTTCAGGTCAAAGGAGTTAGGCTGCACATACACTGTGAAGCACAGGATGCAATCAATGTTCTACAAGGACAGAAGATAAGAATATTTCACCTTTAAACAGGTTTTACAAGCACTAGATCAAGTAAAATAGTTTTCAGACTCAACACACAGTCAGTGGCATATAGCATTCAGATATGGGAAATACAAGACATGCCCCATTGATAAAGAAAAGAATAAAAATTAAAAAACCACAAGCACCAATTTTCCACAGTCCTATCTCTATTCTGTGTGAATGTAATAGGTTTGTATAAGTTTTACATTTTGTATACGCTCCAACTAAACAACTGGGTATATTTTTACTAGTAAAACTACAGGTGGGAATGACTCATAAGGTGTTACTCTTATAATATATTACCCATAATAATGATTGTATCACAATAGTGAAGCCAAGTCCTGTGTTTTCTGCTGTGCCCTATGGGATATAGCTTCAGAAAAAATATAGACGCCAGTAAATGGAAAGAAACAAATATGTTTTTGATACTGATTGAACTGTGGTATCAACTTCACATATGATGTTTGTCTTTTAAAATGTAATTTTAGTTCAGTTTTTTGTTAAAGATAATAAATATGATAAAGTAACTTTTAGATTACTGTAAAAAAGGTTACTGAACTACAACAAAAATGGCTGTAACCATGACCCATTAAAATTACATTTTTGAGAATGAGATGAAAAATGTGCTAAAATTAGTGAAAATTTAATTAATTTAATTACTATAGTCTGTTCCTGAGGACATGAAAAATACATGTGTGTGTATGTATGTGTCCTTCAGTCCTCGAATTGTGTGTGTGTGTGTGAAGGTTCAGGTGTGAAGTTCAGTCTGACCAAACAAGGCTCGATGTTATGGAGTTCAGACCAAAACAGAGGCTGGTGTTTATAAGTCCAGAAGAGAGACATAACTTCTGTTTACATTCATCCAGGAGAGATTGAGACACCCGACCTTGAAAGCTGGGACACTGTGAGCAAGAGGATGAACAATTTATGATAAAACCAGCTGCAGCTTCTTTTTCAAGGATTCCAGCAAATGTCCTGATCCCAGAACAAAATCAATCAAACAGCCGAATTGAAGAACTTCCAAATTTGAGTTTAACAATCCGGTTCCAGAAGAACCCCAACTTTCTCCATGTTGACATCCAGTTTCCAAATGAGCCTGAAGATCGTAGAGAGTTTACGATGCAGCCGCACCAGCATGAAAGTCAAAGTGATGACGGCTCTGGTCAAACCATCCGTTTGGCCCCATGACAGCTTCATGCACACCTGTAGAGCTGCCAGCCCCTTCTTGATTTTTTGCAATAACCCAGAAGACTCCCACTGCCCATCAGCAAACATCCTGTTATCATAAAGCCACATATATAGACATCTTCAACGTCTTCTAAAGCCAATGTTGACAAACACACAGAATTCCACGCTTTCCCATCCAGATCCTGTGCATAGCCGGCTGGGTAAGTTCCTTCAGGACAAGCAGACTCTCCAATCACCTGCTTTCTCATCAAAAACATTTGGTCAATTGCGTTAAGGGACCAGCTGAGCAAATTGATAGTTTCCCGATTTGTCTGAGATGCAAAGAGAAGCTTAACTGAGGGAGACGAGACAAGGACAGCTAAGCAGTGGGAGATACTGTAGATAAGGGAGAGAGCGAGCCGAGCGTCCGTCCTTGAGGAGAGCAGGTAAAAGACTGACTTCGATGCGGCTTTGGGATGTGTAATTCTGTTTTTATATTTTCATGGTCTGATTCTGTCATCAATAAGTACAAATTTCTTGCCTTGCAAAATTATCCTATAAACTGACAAACATCATATGTGTAAATAACACTAGTACCAATGGGGTCAAAAACAATTGGCCTCACCATACAGACTAGAGTAATTTTTTTTCTGAAAGTTATGTCCCATGGATCACAACCATAAGGGGCAGGATTTTTTCCTGTTCATACGGACATTCTGTCATATTGATACGCTGGAAGACAATCATTTGAAGAACAAAAAATATCTCTCAAAAGTTTAAAAGCAGGAGCTATAGCATTATTCAATGTATTGAGGTGATAGTTCCACATCATTTGACAAATGAGTTGAAATGATGTAGAAAAAAAGTGCACAGGGTACACATTTTCCATGTTAATGAGCATAAAAAATCCTGATGGTGTTGAGCCACATTAGCAGAGGAACCTGTTTGGAGTGGCTGCATGTTTTAATACAAGTATTAATATGTGGTGCCAGTACAACAAATTATATTGTGCAGTGCAATATATGTAGTCCTGTATTGATATCTTGTCTAAGTACTGATTAAAACTAATGCCTAATGCACTTGAATGTTTTTACATTGAGAGAATATGCTGCTGAAAATCACGAGGGAGTCCAGTTTGTGCAGTCCATTAAAATCCTGAAAGTTTTTATACCACTATTATATATTGTTATACTAGACTATCATACTATTGTATATCTTGTGTGAATATGTACATATAACAAGTGTACATGTGTATCTGATTCTGTTTTTAGTGCAAACTGTGTTCGGGTATATACACGCTATATATGGTATACATACATATATATATATATATATACACACACATATATATGTATATATGTATTTCCACTAAAACATTACAGACAAAAGGTGAACTGAACCAGTTTAAAGGAAAAGCCACATCACAGACTGAAATACATCACTATCTGCTTCGTATTGGACTGAATAAGGAGACAGCCAAAGGTCAGTTAGTTCCAGGAAGAGAAAAGTCATACTAGCATACAAGGATTTTTACACAACCAACTCATCAGTACAAGCATGTTAGTCGATTTACCTCATACATGCAAATTTGTGTAAACACTTCTCCTCGTCATACCTTGGGACAGAGTGAGAGACGTATGAGCATGCCCTTTTTAGGCACTTTTGTCTCGAAATGAAAGTATATTTCAGAATCAGAAATATGTTTATTGCCAAGTAGGTTTTCCAATATAAGTGTTTTGTTTTTACAGTGTGAAGTGTACAAAGTAAGAAAAAGGAAATTGGAAAAAAAAGAACAAAAAAGCCAAAGATAAAAACCCCAAAAATATCAGTATAAATGTGTCTGGATCTCTAATAGCAGACTATTGGCTCTAACCTCATAGCTACAGATACAGGTTATGCCAGCAGACATACAGTATATAGTGTATGTTGAATGTTTTTTCCCCCATTAATGGACACAGGTTCTAAAGACACAAAAAACAAGTTTTAAGAGTCAAAAGTAGAACTGAAGTGAGTCAAAACAGTCAGGGTGTTTTATGACGTGAGATGGTTGGTGTGTTACTCTATTAATCTAAATAGCAGGTAGTTACATTAAAATAAATAAAAATGATAAATACTATTTACATTTTGCTGTAGGCTTTCAAATAAAAATACTCAAATAAAGTACAGGTTCAGATATTACAGACTGATAGACTCACTTGATGATGCTGTCTGGAATGTGGACGTACTCCATAGGGATGATTTCTCCGAGCTCTTGTAGACTATTGACATACTTGATCTTACTGCTGAACTTGGAACTGTTGAAATCACAAATAGGAATGTTTGAGTTCAGAATGTTTTCTGAATGACAATATCATTAAAAAATGTACTGTATTTCACATGAATACAATTATATGTAAAGTTAGTAGAATCTCTCAGATATACAGTACTGTGCAAAAGTCCCAGTCCAACATTAGACTTGTTGATTTAGTAACGTAATATAATGACCACACATTCAACACATGTCAGATATTTTTAATTTTTGGTGTTGCTTCTTGTTATAACGACAGGGATCACACTGAATACCAACTTTAACCCTATAATGCCAAATGTATCATATTTGAACATGAGTTTTGAAGCCCTCAAAAAGACCAGTCTGATATTTTTTTTCTTGAAAAACCTGATGTATACAATTAAATACATGCAATACATGGATAATCCACCAGGGGAGGAATTCATTTGCCAGAGGGAGGCCTTCCCAGTGACACTGCAAGATTGTTATTACTGAAATAGGAGGCATAACTTTACCAATTTTGAAAAGGAATTACCAATTTGTTACACATGTTTGTGTGATATTATGTTTTTGTTTGTTCAAAGACAACAATATTTGAGCATTGAGTCCTGATTCAATATGATACAAAATTGAAACTCTTACATGGAAATTAATATTATGATTAATATTTGGGGGAAAAAAATGTTCAGAAGAACCAATAAATGCTCCAGTTTCAAAGAACTGGAATTTTCTTTACAATGTTAATGTTTAAAACTCATTTAGTTAATTTTTGTTGTGTCTTTTAAACGTCTACGCATGTTTCCTGTATGTTCTTGTTGTATCTGAAGAAAAGAATATAAAATATATATAAATATGAATATGAATAAATATGTTTGCCCATTTCAACCCTGAAAAAATAACAAAGCTAAACGTGAACTTTTGCACAGTACTGTTCATCCTATAGTGCAGAGTAAAGTACTATTTATGTAATGTGGACACCTTATAAAAGGTCTGGTGATTCCTAGCAATGTCCTTATGAACCAAGATGGATGGACAATGATAAACATCTTAAGATTTTTCTTGAGTCTGTGGGATGAAAAACAAGGAAAAAAGTGGTCAAAATATTATTTATGAACACATCGAGTAAAAATTTCAATAAGGTTAACCTTTTTATGACAGTATATCTGCAAACAAAAGAAAAATACATAAAACCATTAGCTCAATAACACAGGGTTCCTACAAGTTTCTACAACTTAACTTGAAGACTTTTTAAAACCTTTTCAAGAGTACTTAGAACACACTTTAATGCCCATTTCACAGCCTATTTCACAACTATAATGACAAAAGATTGTGGCTCCTAGAATTTAGGAAAATTTATTTATTTACTCCAATGCCTTCATTTCCCACTATTCCAAGTCATTTCTCACCAAGTGCTGCAAAGTTACCCATAACTGGTTCCTAATTTCAGTATAAATTGTCAGGTTGGAACTAGTTGGAGTCAGCAACATAACTTAAGACCTACCATATCACAATTAATACCTTTTAAAGATTTTTTAAGACCCTGCGGGAACCCTCATATCAATCATTTGCTGAACTTTTCTCACAATAAATTCTTTATGTTGAGGGGAAAAAAACAATTGTAGGGAAAAAAATGATAATAATAATAATAATCATAAAAATAAGCAGCACATGCATTCAGTTGCTTTTCATTTTCACTGCATCAGAGCTGTGTTTGAAACAAATCTTTACTGTTATATAGTGCAACATTATTTGAGCTGTGAAATGTATGCACTAATGTACAGTATTGTCCTCCAATATCCTCACAGTGGAACAAAAAAGATATTGTCCACTACAAAAAGACTACTCTCAATCTACACATGCACACGACAATCCCACAATGCAATGCCACATGCTATAGAAACAACAGTTCCAATTGTGCAACAGCAAACTCACTCAGTTAATAAGTCAAATAAATATTACTTACTACTCTATAGAGAATGAACTATTGTGTGTCCATGTTTATGTGAGCATGTGTACATATGTTAGATACTCTATGCATATGTTAGGCTTTTTTTTTTTTTTTTTTTTTGTGAATCCTACCTTCTGTCTATCATTTGGTAACACTTTTTCATCCAGGTAAAGCCAGGCATCCGTCTACGAGGCGTTGCACCATTCAAGTAAACAATCATATAATCTTCAGCCACCATCAGCTCTAACGTACTTATGACATACCTGAACATACACAGAAAAAAAACAAAAAAAACAGTCTATGAGTCTGTTTATTCATAAAGGGCAACAAATCCATGTTTTTGAAGGAATGCAATAAATAATTCATTGTGTTTAATTCATGCATGTTTGTCTGTTCCTGCCAGTAATAATTAGAGTGGAACCAAAGAAACTATATTAAACAGTCAAAAATATGTGGACACACTGTAATTTCATATTATTTCCTGGTTTGGATTATTTCTATCTTTGAAACCACAGCATTCATGCATGTGTACTGTGTCATTTTACTCACAGAAACAGGTTTTCCATTACATAATTGTAATTTTCACAGTCACTATCTGGTAGGAAACAAGCTGCAAACACGATGATAGCATTCTGTTCAGCATAATATCCTGAAAAAAGACCACAAAGAATACACATAGTGTAGTATAGTAGTGTACAAATCAGAGATTATATGTTAAGTGTTTTACTGGGAGCTGTGTCATCTTTACTTCTCCACCTCTCATTTACATCTGTTAAAGCAGAGCAGAGACACTGTTCTGACAAATTAATGGGATATACTTTTTTTTTTTTTTTTTTAACTTAAAACAGATCACACCTTTCTCATTTACATGAAATTAAATCCTATTCCAGATTAGGGGTGTAAGAAAATATTGGTTCTACAATATACCGCGATATTTCATTTGATGATACTGTATTGATATTAAAAAGTAGTGTATCAATATTTTAGGTGTTTATTCAAATGCAGATATGGCGAAGGTTCATTTTTGTTTTTCTTTATTGTTTCTATTTGATTTATTATTATTTAACACTGTTTTATTAAATAAAGGTTATTTGAAGTGTCCTAAAAGCACTTTTTACTGTCTGAGAGGCAGATGTTGGTTCCTTTGTTGGGACAAAAATAATGTTAGTTATGAACTAAAGGAATATGAACATTCGAGCAGGATCTTAAACTCTAATGACTGTAAAACATAATTTAAGTTTTAACAGAGGAAAATGTTGTGATGTAGCATCAGATCCTGTTGTGATCAAATAAAATGTGTTTTGTTTTGTGCATATTTCAGGTGTAATTCAGTTCTTCAAGGAAACACATCGTGATATATCGTATGGTGATCCAAGTATTATAATTTGTATTTTATTTCCAGATTCTTGACAATACGCACCCCTATTCCAGATTTTAGATTCATCTGTACTGCTTCTTTTTATCTGTTATTGTTCTGTCTTGCTTTGTCTTGTTTGTTTGTTTGTTTTGATCTTGTCTTTTGTCTGATGGTACCTCCTGCCAGGTCATCATTATAAATGAGAAGCTGTTCTCAATTGATTTTACCTGGTAAAATAAAGGTTAAATAAGTAAATAAATAAATAAATTGGAACTGATCTTTGTAAAATAACCTCTCTGATACTGAATAATCACAACACATCTCTGGACAACAATAGTAACAATTACTTTGAACATATTCATAAATAAATCATACACAATGGAGTAACTACTATTCCTTTATGTTATGTTTGCAAATAGAAAAATGATAAAACTATGGTTGTGAGGGAAGAGAACCACACGCAAATACATTAAAACAGAACTCACATTCCCAGACATCCAGCATCTAATGGGTTTCAAATATTGCATGTGTGTATTTTGTGTACCTCCGTGAGAGATGACTCTTTTGTAAGGCTCAATACACTTCATGTCAATGCGATGCTCTTGTTCTCCAATCACTACGCTTCGCCACAGTTTACTATCCTCAGCCGATCTCCGTCCTGATGCACTTGACGTTGCTCCTTCACCGAGATAAGCGTCGGGATCTTCTGTTTCTGACAGAGAAATGTAGAGTTTATGCGACAACATGCCAACAGCTAAAATCTACATGTGCTTTTACTGGTTTCCTTTGTATACAAACAGTGTATGGGGAGAATGTGTAAAATCCTGAGGTGCATGTCTGACCAGGTCTGTTAGAATCCACAGAATCAGCCTCATCTGGTGTGTCCAGCTCATCTATGTTAACATCCAAATCATCCCCAGTTTCCAAAGCCTCATCCTCTGTATCTAGAGCATCTTCTGAGAGGAGTGACCCCTCGCTGTGATCCAATGACACGTCCATTGGTGGAGCTGCCAGCTTCCTCCTCTGATTGGATCCACCTGACAGATCTGTGGATGATGGAGGATCTGCCCAGAAGGAGAAGGGTTTCAGTTTTACTTATGTGTTTATGTTTGTGGGTGATTTATGGGTGATCTTTTCTTTCCCCCCTTTTATTATATTGTCCTTTAATGAGATGCATTCGAGTCTTGGATAAACCAACTAATCTAAACACAAGAAACAATCAAAGGAATAATGATTAATGAATCCAGATCTTTAGTTGTTAGTGTATTACAAGCACTGGATTTCATTTTTTAAATACAGTTTTAGACATGATAACGAAACATGGGAGTTACAGTTATGTGTGATGTCATATCAGATGAAATGTTTGAGTGTTATTTTCGGAGAATGTCATATTTTAGTCAGAATTTGTCCAATGAATCCGCACATCTGTACTAAATCCAGCTCACACGTCGCATCGTCGTCACATCAACAGTCATCTTTCACAAGTAAGATGGAACAAAAACACCAATGCTGAAACATCCAAAGGCACAACACACATTTAGTTTATTTACCTTCTCTGTTATCCAGCTCCTCTGCTTCCTCTCTGGAGTCCATCTTCATCATCATCCCTGTTGCACCGTCTCCCTGTTGGGATTGCCTGTTTGGAGGCACAGAGATACAATAATGAGCTATGACATAAAGTATCACAGCTATCGCCACTACTACCATGGGCACAGCTACACATAGTATCGGGCCAAAGAAGCCAATCATCTACAAAGAAAAATATTTTAACTTCTCCCATCACACTGAATGGATGGATATAGTAAGTTTCATTTCCATTCACTGGACTGTAGACATGAAATGTTACAGAAGTGACAAAGCAGATAGAGACTCACTGCTTCATTCCCAGCTCTGCACGTGTAGGCTGAGGAAACAATACTGAGCAGTGTTGCCACTTGCTACCTCCCCCCTACCAAAGCCCCCTATAACAGACTGATTAGCATACGGCCCGCTAACAATAGAAAGAAGTAGTGCAGAAAAAACATGGACATATGATCACAGACCAAAACAAAATTAATTTCTCTTTTTTGGGATTAAAAAAATAACAAAAAACCCACACAAAAATCCTCCATATTAGGTCAACTACCTTTCTCTCAGGGGTTCTCTCATGACTGAAACACTGTTTCCACAATCGAGTCATGTGACTGCTTCATTATGCAAAGATCTGGCATGTATAAACTCAAACACACACACACACACACACACACACACACACACACACACACACACAGTACAAGACAGGGGAGGGCTGTGAATCCCAAACAGGGGGTGGGTCATCTGAATTACAAAGAGGGGCAAAACAAATACAATAGTGCAACTGCTAACAAGGAACAATTAAGCTGGAGCACAAGCACCAGATACAGGATGAGAAAAAAATCTGAATGAAAAAGATGCAATATTGCTCCTAAAAATGATTATTAAAAACACTGTCCATTATTATTATTTTCACATCCCTCTTCTGTGTTGAATTTAATATATGTAGGACCCTCTGAGCTCCTTCCTCACGCCTACATGCATTAAACTACTTAAGGGCGTGGTGCTTATGGAAGTCTTGCTGCTAAATGACATTTATCTCTATATGCCCATAATGCTCCTTTCTGAAAAGACAGCCCATTATCCTCTCTTACAAGAAATACAATTGTCACCAATGGGATGATGAAACAGCCATGTTGCTGATATGGGTGGAGCTGGAAATTAAATAAGATTCCATTTATCTGTAATGAGCTCTGTCCCACTTAAAACCACCAATACAGTGCACTTATGTTAAGCATGATAAAATAACAAAAACTTTCTGCTTAATTTCAATCTGATTTTTTCATGACTAATTCATGACTAGTCTGACAAGGTGTCAGTGTTTTGAATGAATCTGTACTGCCTCTATGTGGCGGAACATAGTAATACATCACTTTACCTTGTGAACACAGACACTGTGCATAACGCCTTTTCTCTCATGCAAAACCAACTTTGTTTGGGAAGAAGCCCTCTTTTTGAAAACACACCAGACAAATTCTATATAAAATCACATTAAAAACCACAAGAGAGCAGAAAGAACTGAGGAGTTACACAAAACAAAAGAATTAAAATGACAGAGGAGCAAATTAAAAGCAGCATTTATGAGTGTAAGCTCACCTTGAGAGGAGAAAGTGGACATATCCCTCTGGCACATACCGTGCGTGATCTTCCCTCGCTGTGTGGATGTCTGATCGGTAGAATGGCTGTTCATCAAATTGGTAATGAGCATGCTCTGACTCATATTGGCTGTGGCCGTCGGTCTGATACTGAGCGTGCTGGAGTTCAGAGGCACACATGGAGTCACCGTCATACTGGCTTTCTGCCATGTATTGAAACTCAGATCCCTGATTGTTGAAGCTGTAGTCCTCGTTCCCTCTGGATTCATAATAGCTGTCAGCCTGTTCAGAGCTGTACTGTACCGCTGTGGCATCAGTTGTAAACTCAGCATACACATCTGAGGTATCCTGCTGGCTGTTTGATTTGGTATTCATGCAGGTTGGCAGGGTGCTCTGGTTTTCAGTTCTTTGGTCAATGTGGTGATAGTTGTAGCCATACTGGGTTTGAACCTGAGTTTCATTCTGACTTCCTGTCCACTGGTAAGCTGCATCATCAGACATTGGCTGAGACATCACATCCTGGTGTCTTTGAGGAATAAGAAACACAGGATTAATGTGGAGAAAAGAAATCAAATTGACAATGAGCTGTGTACGTCTTCGGCTTTCATAAAAAAAAAATCATACTGATATGTCATGAAAAAAATGCTGACATATGCTGATATCTGAATACAAGTTACAGACTGTACATAAAACAATGAAGACTTAAACTATTGTGCTAAAACAAACCTGATGTTATTATACAAAGTACAATTTGCCAAAAAGAAACTGCAGCTACACATACAAGCTTTTATTTCCCCGTACTCATGGGTATCAGACAAAATGTGCATAAATGCAAACACATGCTCACACCCACACCTCCTCACACACACCTTGTAAACGAGCTAGGGGAGCTGTTTCCATTAGCTGTGGTGGGGCTCCAGCTGTAATGAGGCAGGTAATGCATATTTAATGAGGCATAAACAGATTTATAAACACACACCACACAGAGCTGCAGATCAGAGCGTACCGCTGCACACATGGAACACATGTCCGTACTTTGTTTCTCACCTATATGAGTGCACACAAATGTGGACTGATGTGTTTCCGTCAAACTATTCACATTAAGCCTCATATTCTCGCTTTCAGGCTGACAACTGTCTATTGAAAAGCAATATGACTGTTGGAAGGCTGCTGGGCACAATATTACAATATTCACTGTGTTGTCGTTATTGTATTACATGCCAGAGACGTGTACAATATCCTTTTCTACATTTTTGCTGTCTCTATTGAGCACAAACACTCCCATATACCCTCAGGAGAGTGTTCCAGCTCGAGTTCAACAGTCTTTTCGGAAATACTAATATTCCTCTGACATTCAGACTCCATTTAGGAAGCAATACAGACTCACAACCTGACAGACAAATTATGGCGACCTGGGAAAACCAAATCAGAGCAAACAAAGTGGCCACACATACAATATGCACATGGTTTATCAGTATGTAAAAATATTTGGAAGATAACCTATTATGCATTTCCCACCTTCCCCTTTTTATAAATGGGTTACTTTTCATGCATGTATAAGGTCAACAAAGTTTCATAGTGGACAGTGCACACTGGAAGGAGCAGTCTGACAGAGGTTTGTGAAAACAAGGTTTGTGAAAACACCTCATTGGCTCCCGGGTATTTTGTTCCATAATGGATTTACATCATCGGGTTGTACAAATACAACCTGCACACCTGGCATCAGGTACAACACATCCCTGAGCAGTAATCTGAGCAGAGACCAGAACGAACCTATTGCCATGTCTATAAGATGCTGTTTTTTTTGCACTGTAAGGAGAACAGTTACTTATTTGTATGTGTTTTTTACACTATTCCTCAACAGCTCAATCTCAACCTTTTACTGTGTAAATTTCACCAAGGACTGCTTTCATGCAGCCACAGGTTAAGGCTGGATTCTTTTAGCAGTTACAGCTGAAAGATGGAGCAGTTGGCACTTTATTAGGTATGATGCAGAATCATAACCTGTACGAGGGCATTATTTGTGAATTAGCTTTGGTAGAAATACAGATTTATGCCTGGCTGTTAGCCTACAATTGTCAAGGTTAATGTGTAAGTTAACATGATTATCTTCTATTGATTATCTATTCTACCTATAAAGTATACTCTACTCTACTCTACACCACTACTTTTCTAATCAGTTGTTTATTCACCTTTATATTAAACCTACATGGAAACATGGCAGTGTTTCTGTCCACAAAATACTGAATAATTTTCAAGTCTCGGAATGGACTTATAATTAGAAGCCAGCTGCCACAATTCAGGCCTCTGCTAATAATATTGCAATTGATGGAGATAGTTCTTATTGTTAAAAAAAAAAAAAAAAAAAAAAAACAATTTTAAAATGAGATTAAAATAATGCTTCTTGGAAAAATATTCAGTGAAAATATTTTTTGTTCTCTGATCCACAGCTATTTATATTAAGCTGTGGCAGTAATTATTTTATCTATAGGCCACCAAAATGGTTCCACCTAGAACCCTGTTGTTATTTCAAGAGGTTCTATGTTAAACATTCTACTAGAAGCCCATTTCTACCTAAAGGGTTAAAAAGTAAATGTTCCAATTTGAACCCTTTTCTACTTAAAAGTTTCGAAGTAGAACCTTCACAAGGGGTTCTACCTAGAACCCATTTCTACTTAAAGGATTCTAAGAAAAAGGTTCCAGTTAGAACCTTTTTGACATTAAAGGTTCTAAGAAAAAACATTTCCACCTGAAGGGTTCTATTTGTAACCTTTGACTGTCTAATGTAAAGTAATTAATGTAAGACAGCAAAAAAAAAAAGTGAAACCTGCCAGTCATGAAACACTCAGCTCAAATATTGACTCTAAACTAGCTTTGGCAGAACTGGTTTGATCCTTCTTTTTTTTTTTTTTAATGTCAGATTCAGACTTGACCTAAAAAGCAGAACTGAAGCCACATTTCTACTGTCAGTAAAGACACCTGAGTGTAGGTTTTTGGATGATATCAGTGGCAAGTGCTGCCAGCTGCATGAACATTGGCCAATCATAAGAGAGTGAGGCCAGCCAGCCAATCAGAACAGACTGGCCCATCTGATGGGAGGGGCTTAAAGAGGATTTAAAACAGACGATCTCAGGCAGGAGTGTAGAGTACAGTATAAGAAAAATAATGTGTGTTTTTTTGGGATTACAACATGTAAATCTATGGTAGCAGATCACCAACCTTAAAACGGCCATTATAGGTCTTCTTTAATTCTGTCTTTCATAATTTTAATTAATGTGTAATAACTGTGAAAAATGATGTGATCCCATGGGGTGGATCATAAGATACTGACTTTAAGTGCATTACTTACCTTAATAAAGGTGAATGCCTTTCTTGAGAAGCTTCATGGCCCCCCATCTGTTGTTCTGCTGACCATTTATAATGATCATCACTTGCAGGCTGAGCGTTGTAGTAATGGACTGTATTCTGGCAGAACTGATCTGACTCAAGTGTTTGTAAATCTGTTGGTTGAAATGAGCAACCTCCAACTGGCTCTTCAGTAAAACTCAGCAGATCTGGAGATTTTAATTCAGGTCTTTCAAGTGTCTCTTTTTGTCCTTCTGACATCCTTTTTGACAAGGTAGTGTGTTCTTTATGTGTTTCCTCTTCTATTTCCTCCTCCTCATTCTCCTCTTCCATTAAATCACCAGAAAATGGTAATCCAAGTCCTCTGTCTGAGGGAAGACCACTTTCACTTAATGGGGAGGATGTTAATGAACTGCTGTGGGAGACAGAGCTGTTAGTAAGAACTGGGGATTCTGGACCAGATGGGGCTTGGGGTGTGTCTTGTCTTGCTAACTGACCCCCCCAGACTTGAAAATTACCCAAAGAAGTAGGACATGGTGGTGGAGGTGCAGAAGGTGACTGCCCTCCCTCATCTGAATCTTCCATTGAGATCTGGGAATGTACATACACCTCCTCCCTGGCTTTCAGGAAGTGATCTGATGGATATCTTAATGATGGAGAGACACTTCTTGGCATAATGCCTGATTTATCATCCTGGTTTGCTTCACCTGCTTGTGTTTGGCTGCAAGCTGGTGGTCTTGAATCGGACTTGGGCAGTATAGTTTCTGTGTCTTGTTTGGGTTTTGATTGTCTGGGACTGAATGATTCAGCCACATAGGTGCTGCCTGTAACAGAGTGATCCTGGTTTAATGTTTGAGAGCGTGTCTCATCTGTGGTGTGTGTGGTAGATTCATGTAACTGCTTTGAGTCCAATGTAGCTTGAGCTAAGGGGGCTTTATTTAGTTGTGCATTTGCACCGTTAGTATCTACAGACATTTGGCACTGTCTGGTCTGATGTGTGTTCTCCTGATGTTCTCTATGTGCAGCTTGAGCCTGCAGCACTGTGGCGGCGTAGGAAAGCATGCTAAACGTCTCCAATGACTTCCTTGTTCCTTTTGGTTGTCTGTCAGACTCTTTATACCTGCCATGCCACTCCCTCTCAGCTTCTTTAACTGTACCTGACACAATAATGTTTTCCATTTCTAGTCCTGATGAAGAATCTCCATCAGAATTGGACCTGAGTTCATCTCGACTGCCTGCGTGGAGGCTGTCAGGGCTGTACTTCAGCACATCTCTCTCCCCACCAGAGCCTGAGCTCAGAGACAGAGTTTCTATTATTTTTTCCTCCACATCATCATTGTCATTAAGATTTCCTTGGGTTTCAGTGGAATGCCCGTGGGATAAGAACTGCGTTTCAGCTTCTCCTGTACTTGTCTGAACAACCAGCAAAAATGGAGAATGCTCACAGGGTTGTTCTCTCCAATCAGATGAAGCATCTTCTAGTGCACTTTGTTTCTCAGCTGAATGTCCCCCACTTGTTCTGGGTTGATTTGACTCACTGATTCCTTCAAACACAAACACTTCACTTGCTACTTTGGAATCAGAATTTTCTTGGGAATCAGCCGTCTGGTATCGATCACTTTCTGCATGTGGATGAAAATGTTTGGTCACAGCTATAAAAGGGCTAGATTGCGCCTCTAACTGTATCATGTCTACAACAGGGCTAACCTCAGGGGAGGATGTCAAGCTCCACGTCCCAGCTCCTACATTATCATATTCTGAGGTGGAGGTGACCATACCAGGGACAGGCAGGTCCCATGAAGTCTCATCTTCTGGATTTTCAGATCCTAGTGTTTGTGTTTCTAACTGTTTGTCACATACATCTTCAACATGTGGAGAAGCTTCTGCTGCCTCTATAACTATTGTCACATTATGTTCATTTCCTCTCCAACATTCCTCCTCTTGTGTCCATTCAGGTGTTCCACTCATACCTCTCTCCTTCTCTACTTTTTCTTCTACTTCCCTTTTGTTTGCAAGGGTCTCCGCTGAATCACTGGTATCAAAAGATCCCATTTGACCAAGGTCTTTTCCATTTTCGGGTGCCTCTGGGCTTGTTACGGTGGAGGAGCTGTCCTCCTGTATGGTGGTGTTCCACATCTCCATTCCCCCATCAGAGTACCCTAATGGACTCTCAACTGATACACCGACATTGGGATTCAGCCCACAAAAAGAACCTGAGTTTTCAGACAAGTAGTCAGGGGTGTTTAGAGGTGATAGGCTGTCATCCCGAATTGTCATATTCCACATATCTAGAGATTCAGGGTAGGATGTAGTGGTTCCACTGTCAGATTTGAGAAGTCCCTTTTGTGCTGAGTAAGTCCAGAAGTCTAAGAGATCTGTCTGTTTGTCTCCTTTTTTGCTCTGTACCCCTTCATCCTCTTCTTTAGAGGAGTCCGGTGTTAAAGTGTTTAAGAATTCTTTCTTTTTTGATTTTTTTTCTTTCACTCCAAAAATAATAGCTTTGGGTTTAACGATTACTTCCTCCTCAGGTGGTGTTAATTGCAGATCAGCCAAAGTAACAGCGTTCCATTGATCCTTAAGCAGAGAATCCGTGTTCCAGTTGTCATATGATTCAGTCTGCTCAGTAATCAGACTTAACTGGGGCTGGAGGGTCTTAGCCCTCTGATTGCTGATCTCTTCTCGTGTTTCTTTTTCTGTCATTTCTCTGTTTGGTTCTCTAATTATTTCCAAAATATTCTGTGGGCTCTCACATGCCTTTGCCATGTTCCAGTTGCTGTTATCACATGAGGACAATGCTCCCTGTGTGTCAAAGCCAAGTTCATCCCAGGTCTCTGATAATGATGACGACACACTGTCCTTGTGCTGTAGGCCATTGATCCTTTCAACTACATCCTCTGGAAAGAACCTCACTCCACAGCTGCTGGGTGGACGGCTGCCTACCAGGCTGTTGACTGGGGTCGGAGGAACCACGGTGTCAATCATCTCATTCCCGTGGATCTGACCAGGTTGGTCAATTGAAGAGTTACGACTTTCAAATCCGCCCAATGAATTAGCAGCAGAGAAATCCACCAAGCTCAGCTCTTCAAATTCTGACAGACTGGAACTTCCTGCTCTACCTCTACCCTCGACGCCTCGTCCATCTGCATTTCCCTGCTCTGCTCCAACTGGCACAGACTGGTCACTGCCATGGAGAGGGTCAAAACTAAACAGATCGAAGTTCTCGCTCCGATTCCTGTTTGAGCGGTGTCTCCTCCTCTCAGGTGGGACAGGAGGAGAGAGTGACAACAAACCCAGAGGTGATGGGTTTCGAAGGAAAAGTCCTCCTGGCCCCGGAGCAGGTCCACCTCCAGCCATAATGTCTCCAATAGGGCTGTCGTCACTGAGGAACACTGAACTCTCTTTAGATGAGCGGCTGCTGCGGATTGTGGTCATACCACTGTCAGGGCTCACAAGCTCCCCACCTCCAGCGGCACCTACACCTCCAGTGTCCTCTTCACCATCCGCCATCACTCTATTTACAAAGATAAAATGACAATAATGGAAAGATATACAGGTTTTTGCTTAATTTTCCTCAAGAAAACATACTTATTCTCAAATATTTAAAGAATGAGGCTATGGATATTTTACTACCTTGCCACTGCCACCACATCTCCACTTCCTGCATCTACTCGCTCTACGTCTGACCCATCCATGTCGTTGATTCCAGACGATCCCTGGGAGAACTCAATGCTGCCTGCCACTCCCTCTGTAGAAGAGGTCCGACTGCTGGGGTGACACGCCAGCACAGAGCTCCGCCGGTCAACAAAATCCTTGAGGAGACTCTGGATCTCTTCCTCCAGGACAGGAGGAGTACCAGAAAACGAGGTGTTCACAGGGATGTGGTACACCTGAAAGCTCTCTGTGGGCTCCAGTTCACCTGAGAGAGACCAGCTTGAAGACTCCTCCAACTCACAGCAAATCTGCAATGACAATTATTTTTATTTTAAACTCCATTTTATTTATTATTCATTTCCTAAAAAAAAGTTATTGCAGAATAGTTGATGGGCAAAATCCTGAAAAACAGGTAAATAAACCTGTCTGGTCAGTGAGCAGCTGCCACATTTTACACCTCTTCATGTAAGCACAGCAAAAATAAAGCAGAAGCAAAGAAACATAAATAAACACATATATTAGTAGCACTAATAACATGTATATTGTATTTTTTTCTGTTTTTATTTTAATCTATTATTCTAATCAGCAGAGATAGTTCTACCCAATGCTGTTTCATGCACTCATCACTGCATTTTATATCTGAAGAGGAGAAAAATGTTCATTAATAGATCAACTGCTACTTTCATCTTCCACCTCTTATCCTATTGCATTACAACATGACAGTAACAAAAACAACAACTTCCTTTGAATGTTCACTGGTTGAGCTGCTTTTTCTTATAATCCTCCATGGGGATGGAAAGAACCATAAAACTTATTATTTTAATTACCTAGAGGCTTTTTATTTACTGGTATTATACATGTTGCAGCTTCACACAAACCTCTGTAGATGGTGTGAGTGAATGAAATATCTCATATGGTCTATTTGTCTCTTTTTAACTTTTTTTTTAACCTCCTTTTAATATCACATTTGCTGTTACTTTTATGTATTTAATGTGTTTTATATGTATTATTATAATTATTTTCTATATGAAACTATGTCGCTGCCGTTGCGACTTGGATTCTCTGGATGTTCTTGTATCTAAATGCAACATTCATGGATAAATAAATAAATAATGCAGAGTTGCGTGTTTTACAGAAACTCTTAGCGCATTTACCTGGTTTAGTATTTCTGTGTTGTTTGAGTAGACAGCCACCTGCTGGCGGGGATGATAAACAGGATCGCTGATGGACAACAGAACCACTATGCCTTCATACCCGTGGTGAAGACTGAATGATTTTAGCCTGTCCACAAAAACATTCCGGTCCTGAAGAGAGGAAAAGAAGATAAGCAAAGAAGCATGTAGAAACACTCAGTACGGCACCAGTGTAATGAAAAGTTCTTGATGAATACTCACATTTCCAACTTTACATTATGAAGAATATTAATGAACCAATAATTAAAAAAGCAATCATTACATTTGATTGTTCGTGGTCTGGAAATGATTAATAAATGTCTAACATTGTGATTACAGCTGTATGGAAAACTTTGTTGGACCCCTGCTTTTTATTGCGCATATGATTTTAGTTTTTTTTAAACTGAAGTGGTTATAAGTGAGCCTTCATCTATAGCAATGAGAGACGAAGCTGTCAAAGCGCACAGAGGGGTAAAGAGACACTTTGTGATTTATTGTTTGGAAATTAACTGTTTGCTCTTAAAACAGCCACCATGCACAGATTATGGTAATTCAGTGGCATCCATAATGATTGATGGATGTAAAGTTGCATTAATTAATTGTTTTGTTTGTCAAGGGAACTTGTTTTTTTTTTCTTTGTGAAATGATTAACAACAATGTTATTGAAACTATAATTTGCAACGCAGTGTTGTGCAGAATGTGCGCAAAGTGATACTTTTGAAAACATATTTGCTCGATTAATCTGGATTTGTTGTACAACTGTTTGTTTTGTGAAGTTCTCAAAATTGTTTCTGTGGTTATTTAAGTAGAACTTTTAAACAAAAGAGTTGTAGATGTAAAAGAGGAGTAAATGTATGTCTGGAATTTACTACAAACATTTCTGTTTGTGTTGTGTGTAAGTACAAATAGTCCATATTATTTCCGACTGTGACCGTGTCTTGCTGTTTCTGTGTGGTCCTTTTTTCTGCTTATGCCTGTGTGAGTGCATTTGTACAAGTCCAGTGAGAGTGACTGATGAGCACTGTGGGCGATGTATCTGCCCAGGCTGTGTCAATATTAACCTGTGAGGATGAGGGGGCTACAATGCCGCCCCCCTGTTCCATCCTCCATCCCTCCATTCTTCTTCCTTTCGACAATATGGCTGCTGTCAGACACAGGCCCATCAATCCTCACACACACACACACACACACACACACATACAACTGACACTTCACTGACACTGCCATTTCTCAACACTGATATCCTGATGAGTGCAATGAAGCCTCCCAAGATTCGTTAAAACACACATATTCACTCACTTAAGTACAAACACACAAGTACAGGCACATGTAAATCTAACATGTACAGATAAATGTGCCTGCAGTCATCTACTGTAATCTCAGTGTATGAACAAATAAGCACCAGTATGTGCACATACGAGCTCTGGTAAAGAAATAATGCCTCTGTGATTTACAGTAATACACACAGATATGCTGAAAGTATGAACTACTCTTTTGCTACCACATAAGTTTGTGTATATGCACACATACTCACACACAGGCAGGGAAATAAAGTCAGAAAACGAGCAGAGTGCAAATCTCAGAGATAACATGCAGGGCGACAGTCTGTCTGCCATTTGGCTCTTAACTGAGTAAATTACTACTCATATTGCCAACCCCTCCTCCTTCCCTCTCTTTCTGCCACCCCCAGATACACAGATTGTCTTCTTTTTTTTTTTTTTTTTTTTTTTTTTATAAATTACCAACATTTTAGCTATAAAAATCCACTTGCTAACTGTCTCCAAGAACCTAAGGCTAGGGCAACAGAGACCTGTATCTCATTTACTGTTTTTTTTTTAGTAACCGTTTACATCAGAAAGAGTTTCCCCAAACTTCAGTCTGGTTGTATTATTAAGTGTTTTATCATATTTTCTTACAACTGTATTAAATTTATTTGAATAGAAAAAGACATTTGATTGAAATAATATACAAGACATTAAAATGTTATTACAGGAAATCAGAATGTAAACACACTATTTTCCTGCATGACAAAGATAGTTCTGCAACAAGTGGAACTGTTAGGCCTGACTCTTTTCGGAGGTAATGACAAAAATATAATAATTATGATTAAAAATTCTAATCTGTAAAAATCTATGGCTATACAACATGACCATTCATGCCTTAATCAAAATATTGTAAATATTGTTAACATTGTAGGGGTTATTGTGTTAATCTAAGGTGTTTTGCTTTTTGACACTAAAGTTATAGTGTCTGCATCTTTGAAATCATGACAGTGAATTTTCTTAGGTTACCTTATTACTGAGAGAATGGTGCAGATAACCTAGTGGGGGCTTATTTTTCTGACCCAGATCTGTGAGGACCAGCCTTTGACTCTTGTGTCTAATGATATTAATGATCTGAAGCAGTTCGACATCAAGTCACAGGTAAGATTTCTATGTGACAGCAGCGTTATTCTCCCTTTTCCACTTTTATTTTTTTGTCTTTGGACCCAAATCTTCTGTTGATGTCATTTTTTATTTTGCCTCCCTCTCATGCTTCTGTTTCTCATATTGCCTGTTCATCCTCAATCCACACAGACAGACTCTCACACACCCTCCCTCTCTGTCTTTGGTTGTCTTTGCTCCACAGGTAGCAAGTCTTTAGCGGCTGCTTGCAGATCTCCCAACCTGCCATCATTATGCACAATAGCCTTAGGTACAAAACTCAGGCCTCATAACTCACACCCCGCGCGCGTAAATTCCCGTGCAAACACAGTCAAAGCAAAAACACATTTCCTGCTGTCGCCAACATCTCCGGCAAAGAATTAATCAAGCGTTCATCCATTTAGGCTCTTTGCATACCCTTTCCGTCAGAACACAGAATGCTAAGAGAGTTGCGAGTTCTTCTCAGGCGATCGTTTCGCCACCCTGATGAATCCATCAAGCGAGGTTTGATTTATACATCTGTCTGTGATCACAGCGGTACAGCTACAGCAAATGGGGTGGCAAGGAGCGAGCTGACACCACCCTGCTCAAACACACACATGCCCATGCACTCACACGCACACACACACGTGCAACATATACCACTCACCACAGACACATGCACAAAGGAAACTCACACGCATGTGCTCGCAAACCAAACCAACAGTCATATGCTGTCTTACACACACACACACACACACACACACACACACACACACATGCACACAAGAGTATTGCTGCTTATGAAGTTTTCGAGATGGAATAAGGGAGGGGGTGTAAAAGTTTACTGGAAAGAAGCCCAAATGTCTTTCTGTCTGTCTATCTCATATGGGCCTTCTCGACATGCTTCATTCACTAAGTGCAGGGATTTGGGGGCCAAGATGCAAGCACTGAGTCTATAAATGTTTTGTTTTGTTTATTTGTTTGCCCTCAAAGCCTAAGAAAGCCACAGGGGAAGAATGAAAATGGGGAAACTGAAGTATGAATGTTTCTAAAGACATGTTGAGGGAGAAACATCATTGCAAGTTATTGAAAATAAACCACGGCGAGTCTCTTGTGCACTGGTTTTCCAAACATGTTTGAATTTATATGTGTGTTATTTAGTTCATCATATTATGCATGTGCCACACATATGGAAAGCAGTGCCCTCTCATCTTTGCACACACTTCATAAAGTATTCTACCAGAAAAAAGACTCACATTATATTTCTGCACATGGTTGTAAAATGGACACATATATATTGGCAGTATTTACTTCGGCTTTAAAAACTCTGAAGAAAAGAAAATCAAGGAAGTCACAGAGGAATAGACTGATGGAGGGATGGATGGGCGGGGCACCCAGGATTCCTGGTCTTCAATCTTAGTCCCTGGGAGGCCCACCCTGCACCTGCTGTCTCCTAGTGCCTCTCATCAGAAAGGCATTTACAGAGTGCCGTGGCTGCGGGCCCCTTCATTAGCAAGCATAATTATTTGTGCAAGTGGCGTAGGGGCAAAAGTGGCCCTGCATAAACAAACAGAAGGGCCAGAGGAGGACCATGAACAAACAACACATTAGAGACAATCAACGTCGCCAAAATGGAACCTAAAGCAGACCTCGGATGGAGAACGGACACACATACACAGGAAGAATAAAACAAACAATTCTGCAGAGTGTCAACAACATGAACACTAAAACAGCCCAAGTTTAGTCGTGTCCACAAATGCTAAACCTTCTCAGAACACACAACCACAACCCACAAACAACAGTTAATATAGCCATGTTCGTGCACAAATCATGCTGAATTTATTTTTATTACGCAGGAAATAAACAAAACTACATCACATAATTGTAAGGAGTTCAATTGCAAACTTTCAATATATCAACACTTTTCTTCTGTCTAAAGGCTGGAAATAGAATGAAAAAGCGTACAATTACAATGTTCGTATGTCCCTATTAACACATGTGAAAATCACATTATGCACATATTTGTGCATATGTGTGTGGCTGTGACTCCTGTCCTTCCCACAGTTCATCAACCCCACAGCATGACGACTCTTCATCCGACCAACGCCTCATCTGCCAGCGCTAATTACTGAGCCGTGAAAACCTCCCAAACACGAACACACTCACTGGCGACAAGATGTGAATCCAGTTTAATAGTAATACTTTTCAGGTTTTTTATCATAAGAAATACCCCTGGCTTTAAAGAACATAAGCTACGTTCTGTTTCATTGTGCATCTACAGGTGACGCTGCACAATTAATGTGTGACCATGAGCAAGGCATTTTATTTATTGGCTCCTATGGCATCTCTTCTGCTAGTTCCAACATACTGAATGATGTGTATGATTTTGTACCGTTTTTAAAAAGAAAAAAAAAATTGTATGAAAAATACTTCTGTGACTGTACTTTTATGTAAAAGTAACTAATATAGAGATTGCTTTGATGGGTATGATGCAAAAACAGAGATCAACCCATAGTAACACTTAAAAAGTATAAATGAAAACAAGGTCTTTATATAAATAAAGATAAATTAACCCACATGTAGGTTTTAGGAATAGGGAATAGTTGTTGTTGGTGCTAATGTAAGACAAAAAACAGCCAGTGAACATAAAAAATGAAAAATCAGAAAATAGCTTTTTTTTTTTATTAAAAAAAAAGTGTTTCGGGCCATTTTAGTAAACATTGTAAAACTGATAAGTAACAAATTATTATTTTTCTTTATGATGTTAAATGTAGTTCTCTTTGATAAATAAATGTGAGATATTCAAACAGGCATTGTGAGAAACAAATCACTTCCAGTCTTGTCATCCATAGTAAAAGCACACACAGACTGACTAATGTATGTTTGTACAGTAAACAAAAATACATCAGTCAGTCTATACAATGTGTCCGGATCAGTCACACTCTGAAGCTTTTCTCTTCTGCTAACTAGGCAATCACAGATAGAATTTTTTTTTTTTTTTTAACAAAGAAATCTGCAGCTCTGTCCTCTTTAACTGCTATCAAACACACACAGACTCAAAACACACTCTGACAAACACATAACACATAAACCATTACACACTAATTGAATCTAATTTATTTAGTTTTCAGGAAAAAATCATTTAAGGCAGAAGTTCCCTAAGCCTCCTCAATAAATGACACTCTCATACCGTTTTACTCTCTTTTCAAACACAATTAAAAAATAATATATAAATATATACACATTGCAAATGACATGCATATAAGGAGTTCATTTTGGAGCCCGATCTCAGGTCATTAGTAACCCACCATGACGCTGTGGAGTTGGAGGGTCCGCTGGCGACACACAGGCCCCTGGCCATTTATTCTATATTAAGTCTCTAATGGGGCCTCTCTCTCTCTCTCTTTCTCTGTCTTTCTGTCTCTCTCTCACTCCTGACACACAGCATGCAGGCACAGCGCTGGTAAAATATGCACAGAAAGTCCGGTGCGCACGCACGCACACACACACACACACACACACACACACACACACACACACACACACACACACAGACAGACAAAGCTATTCAAATGAATGGTTATTTATTCGCTAAACGAGGATCTGGGTGTTTAATGTTCCTTGGACGTTAGGTAGTTTTCTGGGGGAGGCAGAGCCATACCCCTACGGCTACAGACATCATTTATTTTACACATAGCCTAATACCGCACGCTAGGCAGCCACTGAGAAAAATGGGCTTTGTAAGTGAGAAGGAGATATAAAAGAAATAATGAATGATTTTTTTGGGGGGGGGTACAAGTCGTGAAAGGGGGGTGAGCACATTAGAAGTTACAGCAGGGAGAAAAGCAAGGGGTAGGCTTAAAGCCTTAAAGCACCCTCTGTGTGAGCGTGTGTGTTATTGTAAATGTGAAAGAGAGGAAGAATGGGAACCCGACAGATAAAGATAGAGAAATGTTCCACACTTGTGTGTGAACATGTTGCTGTGTTTGAGTGTGTTTCTGTCAGTGTGAGCTGAGTTTTAAGATATCAGTGGGGAAGGAGGTGATACCTGGTTGTGTGTATGAGGCTTTCAGGCCTCCATCTGCATCTCATCCAAATGCAAAACATCAGAGGGGCTCCGCTTCTTGCATAACAACACCCCCCAAAATGACACAGTACAGGTATGATGGATTCAAAAAGTAAAGTCATCAGAAGTAACTTTTTTATGACTAAAACATTGTGCTGTTTGTCAAGGGTGTTCCTTCTCCAGGTTTTTAAAAGCTTCTACACATTTAGTTTTGCAAAATACACTGCGTTATGTACTGAAAGGCTTATGCAGATAAATCAGACTAATGAGGCTGCTAACTGAGGTAATAAATGCCTTAAATCAACCAGTACTATTAAGTCAACATTCATCTAAAATTATATTTGTACACAGTGAGTTGTACTCTTAAGATTAAAATGTTTATATAATCTTAAATGGAATAATTATAATTGCCATTTAGAACAATATATTTACATTAATATGTATATACACTATATTTGCAAATATGTGAATATAATTGTCAGTCTGGCCCTTATAAAACAAGATCTGTAGAACACTTCATTAAGAGTCAAACTTTCAAAGATGCAAAACTAAGTCAAAAACTGAATATGAGTGTTCCACCAACAAACAACAAACAAAATATAATCTTTAATCTTGTTTCAACCCCATAATGATGGTTTTAACACAATAAATAAACTTGCTGTATCTGCCTGTATTAAATCAACCATAAGTAAACAAACAAACCTGAATAAAATAAGGCACTTTAGTCTGTTTTTTTTAAAAATCTTACCTCCTTGTCGGTGGTCACTGATGTTAACGCTATGGTCATCTCTCCGTCAGAAAACTCTTTAACCTCCTTTGACAGTAGCTGCTCCAAGTCTACATCCAGTCACACACAAACAGACTGACAGTTATATAAACACACACACAAGGGGATGCAAAACAATTTCACAACAGACAGAAAAAAAACACAAGCATGAATGCCCTAATTCTGTAACTGAAATAGGATGCTGTAATATTTAACATCTGGACACGTGTGCATAGTTTACACCTTACAATTGTAACGTAATACACTTCATTCACACATCAGAGGAAGATTTAACACTGTAGTGCATGTCACACCTGTTACTGTGCTACATGCAATAATGTATCTTCAATATACATCCAGTTTGTCATGACAATGTGATGGTGATGAGTGAACTAATGTCACAGAGAGGACCAGTGAATCTGTTGGACACCACATTCCTGTAGTCGGCTGTGTTTAATTAAACACAAAAAGGCTGCATTGGCTCAAATATGCACCTTGTAGCTTTGTCTCACTGTGTTGACCTCCGGGGAGATCACTCCATTGCTCCATGAAACTCATGAGTTCCTCTAGTTGTTCTGACCGGCGTCCATGTTTGAGCCACAGAGTTTCACTTTGCAGACGCAAGGCCTCTGTAAGCACAAAACAAATACACACACATTCATATTTAGGTTCAACAGTGTTCACTTGCAAGTGCATAACATGATATTTGTGTGTTAATGCATTTTGTCCTTAACAAACCTCATGATTCTGAGGATATAATGCATTACCTGTACTTTAGATGATATACTTTACAACACAGATGAATCATTGCTGTTGCAGATATCTTCCTATTACTATTAAACAATAGTCTCTAATCACTAAATTCCCCTATGACCAGTTCTACTGAGGTAACATTATGTAAATGTTAGTAAATTATTCACTTTCCATGAGTTTATATTTTATTCAGAAAAACTGCCTTTACTTGGATATGCTGATAAATATACAGTATTTATTCAAATTCCATAGAAAGCTCAGGATGAAACTCATTTACTGGCATCTTTAGGAATCAATGAAACAGAAAATGTACTGCTCAAAAGTCTCTCAGTGTGAAATATGAGAAGTGAACTATACACAGGACATCAATCTCCAGCTTGAATCATCTTCTGTTATTTCAGTTTCTACCTCTCTTTCTTGAGCTGTTATTTGCTTCTCTCACTCCATCCATGGTGCCCTTTAATCCTCAGTCTTTCTAATTTTTGCCAGTGTTTTTACAGTAGCACAGTATTATTGAACACTCGTGTCTACTGGGAGGCCTTTATGTGGCTGCTTTTATAACTGTATTATTTGTTTAACAAATTAACCACATGAGAAAAGACTGTAGATGTACTGCTCCACCTCTGTTTGGACAGCACACATATAAGTATCTGAAAGTCACTAAACATGATGTGGTGAAGGGCAATATGTTAATTATGATGATGGCAATGATAATAATAATAATAATAATAATAATAATAATAATAAGAATAAGAATAAGAATAAGAATAAGAATAAGAATAAGAATAAGAATAAGAATAAGAATAAGAATAAGAATA
>JAPSES010000219.1:3013045-3025042 GCA_029822895.1 Maxillicosta whitleyi | reverse complement strand
AAATTTAATCATCTGTTCCTTGTCTCAGAGCAAACATTTCCTGAAAATTTCATTAGGTTTGGTCAATAATTAACCAAAATACTGAGAAACACAATTTTTGGCCCCATTGACCCCAATGTTAACGGAAATTTCAAAGTGATCCAGAATGCAGGATTTGTTACGGTTCACCCCCAAAAGTTATTCATTTGTTCCTTGTGCCATTGCCAACAAATCCTGAAAATTTCACCAAAATCTGTCCATAACTTCCATAACTTTTTGAGTTATGTTGCACACAGACAGACAAACAAACAAAAAAACAAACGCCGGCAAAAACATAACCTCCCTGGTGAAGGTAATAAGAGTCTATTCAAGGACAAATATGACATCTGATAAACATAGGTAGAAAAAAGAAAAGTTTGTTGTACATCTAAATTGCTCACTGTTTAGATGTATACAAACTTTTATACTTACTGATCATCTTATCGCTTCATTAGAATCTAAAGGACATAATTAAGTGTTCATTAGTCTTTTTATTCCAGTGAATCTGTGTGGGGTGCAGAATCTAAAAGTTATAAAACACACAGTTGCAGCCAAATACAGTGAGACCAGATTCATCTGTAAAAGACGTATAATAATGATAAATTCCAAAATTATTTTTGAACACTTATGGAAATAATAAAGAAAAACAAAACACTGTGATGTCCCATTTCCCATTCTACACCAAGGATTTCATATTAAAATATCATTGTTTCTTTGTATGGATGTTTTTTCACAATGTATTTGAGCCTTAAAATACAAAAAATTCGATTTTCCAATGGTTCCATTCATTGTTTACAATCGCTTTTGTAAAGGCAATAAATTTGCAAAAATTAAATAAAAATAGTCAAAGAAGGTTTGACAGATACATATTTCTTTATAGTTACAGCATGTGTGCAGACATATGGCATGAAAGTAAAAGTGAAGGTAAACTGTGCATGGGAAGGTTAAATTAAATGTAAAATAAAGCCTGTAATACTGTATAACAAATAAATCACAAGCTGGAAATACAAACAAACATACAGATACACCTAACAGCTTATAAGTATCTAGTATTCTCCCACATACTTTCACAGAGGTACTATATCTATCTGTTGTATGACTGCTGTATTGTTATTGTGTGACATATTTCTGTTAATTTTCCCAGCTAATGTATGTAATATTCACAGATATGCATAGTTACAAAACATTTTGTTAATCACATTCAAACACACATGAATATATGGGAACATGAACATGTGCATTGATGTCTTTTGTTACATGGTGGTGGCAGACCTTATGCAAGAGTAAAAGGTCAAAGGGCAAGCCTGAGGGCTTTGCTATACTTAAATTAGCACTGAATAAAAGTAGAGAAGCTTTTTACCAAGTTTGAGTCACTAATTTAGAAAAGTTAGATCAAAATAGTGGTTGGCTGTAGTTTCCAACATACAGTCATTCATGGCCTTGGGAAGTGGGGGTGCTGGGGGTGCTGCAGCACCCCCTGGAGGAGCAGGGGAAAATTCACAATTTATAAATTCTACATTAATATTTTGAGACGTGATTTTAGACTGTCGCAGACGGTTTTCGTTTATGGTTGTGTGGAGGTGTTGGTGTGCGCTGTTATTCACCGCCACAATGCAAGGGGGCGCGAAGTCGCAGTTGCAAGGAGTAGTTTGTGCAGTGTTTATCTTCCGTTTGAGAAATAGGTCAAGCTCCCTGCGCTGTCCTTGTACAGTCTCGTGGACAACTTGTACAGGTGTTCGTACTTCCTCACTTCTTCAGTCAGACGCTCCTCTTTCTGGTCCATCTTTGTAAGTATTTTAAAAATGGCGCTCGCAAATATTTTTTTTGGCGCTCGCGGCAATGGAAATACACGTACAGTGGTTGCAGCGGACCAATCACAACCCTCTTGTCTGCGTCGCTCTCTGCGTCAAGAATCAGAAATCAAGAGTATTTGGGAGGTGTGCGCTACTGTCTGTGATGGTGCTGCAGAGCGTCGCATTTGCCGCGTGAGTATAAATTGGGCTTTACAAGGTTTGGCGCTTTCTATTAGCTGTAGCAGTAGCATATGGAATCAAATTGAATTAATATTTTTTGCTTGTTGATTCAAAAGTCTTCTTTAATCTTTTTGACACAAATTTGATTCCATAGTAGCAGAGTATTGAGGAATTGTACACGATAAGAACTTTGGCAATACATTGAATGAGTTCGTATATCCAGTGTATCAAAATCAAAAGATGCATGCCCACATAGAGATTGTGAACTCCCTGGACATTCGTCCCCTCATGAGAGACTTTATCTCCACAGCCCCAGAGCGCACCTGGACATTTGGACACCTGTAACCAGGCCAACCCGCAGCAGCGCAAGGTAGGCTGCGCATTTTCTGTTTATGTTCGTGTTCACCGTGTAGCTTAGTTTTTGAAGTTAGATGAGATGGAGATGGAAGATGTTTTTAAGTTTATTGATGGATTTATACCTGTATGTATTTTAAATAAGCCTATATTTAAAAAAAAAAAAAAAAAAAGCACCCCCTGTTAAAAATGACTGCCCGTGGCCCTGCAGTCATTGGTCAATATGTGAAATTCTGAGAATAAATGAAAGAATAAAAGGAATATTTGTCTCAAAGGTACCAGATTTACTTCAAAACACTGCCTGTATTACAATACATTCACTTTACAAATTCTTTCTAGTAGAAGATTTCTACTGTTGATAAATATTTATGTGTAATACCACGGAAAACATCGGGACTTTGGTCATCTGTTTTTCATTCCATCTCATTAGTGCATTTAATATTTGAGGCATACAATTTCTAATAAGTTAATACATATACAAAATTGTAGTTGTGTTTTATATCCATACCTGACTTGACTCAGATTACCTTTGGAGGCAACAGGCAGAGGCTCTAGATCAGTGCTCCTGTCTACGCGCTCTTTATAGCAGAATGGAAAGATCTGTCTTACTTTGCCTCTAAATAATTTCCCATTATACGCAAGTAAGGCTTACAGCGTCTGCAGCACAGTCCTGAACTGGTTTAATATTGCATTGAAAACAATAGGCCTCGCTAATTGATTTTAATGGCTCTCTCCGCGACGATGCGCCCCTTATGACTTGGAGAGAGGTCTTTAAGATTATTATTATTAGTATAATTGCCATTACCCCCACACTTTCCCTTTGCGAATGGGAGACAGAGAAAGAATATCTTTGCCCTTAAGCTGAACAAATAATTATTAGAGACAGGAAACAAACAGACGACCGTCACTTACACGCGCGTCTGCACGCACGCAAGCAGGCACGCACGCACACACATCAACGCTCCACCTTAGAGTAGACCCCCTCCTGGCGACCCTCATTCCCTCTGCCGCCCTCTTCGTGCAGAGTGCCGCTTGTAATTTATGCAAAATTAATTGATACATCTTTTATAATTGATGTGCTGTAAACTTAATGAGTAATTTATGTAATTAGTCAATTAAGGATAATTCCAGCATATGTTCCGTATGCCCAGAAGGTGTGCTTTACAACTAGTTATTTGTCCAGGAGTTGGGTGCAGGCGAAGAGTGCCGTAGACTACCTAATTAATTTTGTTATGCAGATCAGCCACGGTGTCTATTTAACGGCCCCCTTTGTGAAAACAGATTTAATATTGATCTTTCCCGGGCGTTTAAAGAGGATGCTTTTACCCGGGTTGGCCTCTGAGGGCCTCAGAGTTTCAAAACTCATTTTTCAGGCACCAGGAAAACAATTACATAAAGAAAACAGAACACAAGCACAACAGCCGCTGTCTTTATTTAGCGGTGAATATATAAATGTTCAGCTTCTATCGAGCGAAGTGGCACCACTAATTATCCTTGCAATTACATGGTCGTCTTTAAAATATGTTCTCAGTCGACAGTTGACCTTTTGAGGGGCTTGAAGGACTGAGACATAACGGGAGAGATGCACTGGCTAATTAATTGACACAGTTTTGAATATTCATATCTAATACAGCGAGCTTGCCCTTAATTACATTGTTGGACTTCTCTCCTAGGAGGCTAAATCACGGAAGGCTTAATTATTGTAATGTATTCGCAGGCCCGTCGGGGCACCGGGGAAGACAGGAGCCGTCAAGGACCCAGTCATGACACCTGGCCAGAGAGAAAAAAAAACGGGATGGGGAGCAGCTTTTGTTGTTCACCGCTGAACAGAATTTAGAGCAGGGGATGAAGTTTGTTTACATCCTTGTAGGATTCACCGGAGAGTATTTGAACAGACAGACAGCCGCCGGACTCCCCTCTCAGCAATTAATCAACAGAGCCCCCCACCCCCACCCCCAAACCCAACACCTCCACCCCTCCCCTCTCTAAGTCTTTTTGTGCGTGTGTGCGCTTACGTGCGCGCGCGCTTTAAAGGCAGAAGAGTAGCGCACTGGTGATGGTGCGCAAAGGAAGACATGATTTATTGTTTGCAAAGTCTGAAAGTGCAGTCGAGCAAATTTACCAAAGCAGATGTATTTATGTTTTTTACTACTTATTACACTGAGTAAACTAAGCTGAAACGGCAACTCAAATATAATAGTAGGTCTACGTATGCACTAGGCTATGTTTTAACAGATCAAATTAGGATTACATTTTTTACAGAATAAATTAATATTTGTTTTTTTTTTTTTTTAAACTAATGATTGTGCCAAAGATGATATTCACATGCTGAATATTCTGAGCCCCAATACACACTAACCTGTTCAGTACGCATCCCCTCTAAACTAAATTCTCTTTTTGATAAGAGAGGTCAAAGGTCATGGTCACCTGAAGTAGAAGCAGACATAGAGCCGCTGCAGATTTACTGAGACATTTCAAAGAGATGTCCCTAAACGTTGTTAAGTCGTGAACATTTTCCCCTCTGGTTTATTTGGGATGTCTTGATTGGCAAACAGAAGATTAGAGACGGAAGGCGTCAGCTGAGCGCAAACCCACCCCTTTCCCATTTTATTCATTCTTTCCTCATCCCTCTCTCTCTCTCTCTCTCTCTCTCTCTCTCTCTCTCTCTCTCTCTCTCTCTCTCTCTCTCCTTTTCACACACAAACGCGCGCTGACGCTCCCCTGAGTCCCTTAAGTGTCTGGATAACAGATAATAGACCCAGCGACCTGCGGGGGTCTTACAAAAACGGCGCTTGGCGAGTGAGAGCATCACACATGAGGAGAGGAGCAGACGCCACACACAGACAGTGATACAATCCGGCCCGTCATTTCAACTACCACTGAAACAGGCGGAAACTGGGAGGACCACTCAACTTTTACGCACAGAGACTGACTTTTACGCATAGCGTAAAAACACCCTTCCTTTGGCGAAGAAACAGAAAAGAAGACCTCAAAAGAAAGTTTCTTGGGATGCAGAAGCTTCTAAAGGATTTTACTTGAGAGGAGTTGGCCTTTAGTTTACTTTGTTTTAAAAGAGAAAAGTGTTTTCCTACCTGATGGGTAAAAACTTTGGATCACATTTGTCAGATGGAGACTGATATGAAGACTATATTTGGGTCCATGAAATAAAAAGAATCTATCCTATTTCAAAGTTCAGTTTTAAATTTTTACGTCGAGAAAACAGAATCCAGTCATGCCCCGTCCTGGGAAGAACTCCTATAGTGACCAGAAGCCCCCATATTCTTACATTTCACTGACGGCGATGGCTATCCAGAACTCAACTGAGAAGATGCTGCCTCTGAGTGACATTTACAAGTTCATCATGGACCGCTTTCCGTACTATCGTGAGAATACTCAGCGGTGGCAAAATTCCCTGCGACACAACCTCTCCTTCAACGACTGCTTCATCAAGATCCCACGGCGGCCTGATCAGCCCGGTAAAGGCAGCTTCTGGGCTCTCCACCCGGACTGTGGTGACATGTTTGAGAACGGCAGCTTCCTGAGGAGACGGAAGCGCTTCAAGGTGCTGCGCGCAGAGCATATGGCCTGCAAAAGCTCCCCGATGATGCATTACTTCCACCATCACCACCACCACGCGGGTACCAAACTGGGCACACCCACCGTCCACCACGACCACACAGCAGGTCCTGCAAGCACCGTGGGACGGCTCCCCCACTTTCAGGGTTACGGGGGCATCACTTGCGCACAGCCCGGTGGGTTTAAACACCCGTTCGCCATAGAGAACATCATAGGTCGGGACTATAAGGGTGTCATGGCCAGCGGGCTTCCCCTCACCTCTGTCATGCATCACCTGGGGTACCCGGTGCCCCCGCAGCTCAGCAGCGTGGTCAACTCCATGTGGCCGCACGTCGGGATGCTGTCAGAGTCAGTGGGGGGCGTGCCGGTGCCCGCATCCTCTGAGTACTCGCCCTTCAGCGTTTCAGCAAAGGGTCTGTACCACAACACAAATGGGCAAACTCTGCCCGCCGTCCCCGTGCCAATAAAACCCACTCCGTCCCTGGGTCCCGTGCCGGGTCTGACGGGGCTCCAGTCCGGCCCGGCCCAACTCTGCTCACCAGCCTCAGTGATGGAGAAAAGCGACCTGCTGGAGGGGAAAGGCAACCCTCTACACCCGGCTCTTCTGCTGTCCTAACCTGGTAAACTGAGTCATTTTTGAACCGAAAACAAGATGGACATTATTATAAAATGGAAAAAAAAGCAGAATAGGCCTATCAGCAACAGCATAGCTCAACTTATGGGAAGCTGTAGGAAATATGTAAAGACTTTAAGAATAAATCCTGCTGTGTCATTTTTTTCATTAGACCCATGTTGACTGAAATCATACTTTATTTGCACAATTTGTGAGGGCATTTTCCACATATGTGGTACTGAAAAATACAATCAGACAAATTATGCTTAACCCAAAGAACATTTTGATTTATGAGACAAACTATTTCCAAATGCAAACGGACAATTCTGTTATAAGTTTTCCTTCCTTCCGTCCTTTTTTTTTTTTTTTTTTTTTTGCTCTTAATTGTTTTATTTTATTCTAATTTATGTCAGGCCGATCGGCCAAATACAGACAGGCCATGTTTTTTAATCAGGCCTGTCGCACTTTTTTGTGTCACTTAGCAGTGCATCAAAATGTTGTGCTTGTATTATAACACTATTTATCTGAAGATATTTATAAAGAACTTGAACCATATATTCTTTGTTGTCTTAGTCATTTAAATACGGTCATTCTCATGCGTTTTTCGCGCCACATCATCAAGTTGCAAACTTTAATTAAAGAGAAACAATACTCAAATTCCACCAGACTCTGGCATTATTTTTAATAAAATACTGTATCATTAAGAATTGAGATGAAGCTCTAAATACACATTAGCATTTGACATGAAGCTGATTTTGGAGTGTGCACATGAGGAACTGTCAAATACTGAGGGGAGTGCGCACCATTAATAGAAAATAAAATCAGAGCATCCATATTTAGTCGTTCTAAAATATATAATTTACGAGGAGAGCATTTATTTACAGCCTATACGGACACTTTTTAAAAAAACGCAACAGATTCCAATAAGTTATGTTAAATGAATAAAAACTAACGTCATAGTTGTAGGCTATGTATAATTATTTTTGCAGGGAACAGGGAAAAAAAACACACCTGATGCCTTGGACATTAACTCTGACTGATCGCTGGAAAAGGGGGGGGGGGCTGCTTCTAGGGGACAACTTAAAATATTGCTCTTGGTCTAATGTTACACATCTGAACATTTAACATTTTAGCTGAAGGTCTAAATGCAGTCATAGCCCATTTTCAGTGAGTAATATAAAATATAAAGGTTTGAATGCACTAAAAAAAAAAAAAAAAAATTACCACCACATGTTGCGTTAAGTAGAAGTCTGCAGAAAACAAAACGCTGTATCTTAATAAAATATGAGCAGCTGTCACTTCGGGGCTGCAGAACCACAACTTCAAAAGCGGCCAGGGCGATCGGATCAAGTTTTGCTCTTTTGTTTGTTCTGTTTCAACGCAGCTTTGAAGCTTCTCCTCTCCAGCAGCATAAAGCACCTGGTTCAGCCCACTGAAAATGACTTATATTCAGCCTCCTGTCCCCTGTTTAGTATCCCAAAGGCTCAAACAGCAGACACTATTGTCACACCAGCCTCTGAACAAATAATTGAGATGCACCAGCGGAGGAGAGGCGTGGGAGTGAAGAATTAAAACCTATGTGGGTGTCATTGCTAACGAGAAGACTACATGTATCATTATCTTTTTCCTAATATTTTATCTTTTATATTATTCCACTTCAGATGTTTGGGTTTTTTTTTTATCATTATTTTTACTTCACATGTTTTTTTTTGGTGTTTTTTTTTTAGATTCTTCCCAGTCATATTTAACCACATACAACCACACATTTTTGCACTCACTATCTCTGCAGGGTGTCTGTAATTCCTAGTTAAAGGAAACTGAGGTATCCATGTTAAGACAAAATGTGTGCAAAAAGTGTGTTCATGTGTCTGTAGGTGTGTGTGTGGCTTTAATTCCCTGATCAGCAGGCCTCAGTGTCGCTAATAGCCCTCACTGCATTAGTGTATAATTAAATGCCACTAATTAAGACACAATAAGAGGAGTAATAATGCAGCCATTATTACGCTCCGTGATCTCCTCTGTCTTCACAAACACCCGTCTTAGATGCCTCTGGAATCATAATATCACACGAGGTCTCCTAATGTGCACATGTGTTTATGCAGGGTAATGGGAGTATGTGCACTCTGTTTTAAAAAAGGCATACGCTATGCTTTTTTTTCTTGGTGTGCAAACAAATGCTTGTTTTTAAAGTTTTTTTTTTTCTGGAAGCAGCAATGTGTTTTAGTGTTGGGTCGTTATGAACATTTTGTTTGATAGGACTTGTAGCCTCATCTAGGTGGTATTTTTTTCTTCAAAACATCTCAACTACATAGATCTCCTATAGGAAACTTTTGTGTCACTGTCACAGACATACATCACTTACATTTTCCAACCCAGGTGCAAAAATAACTTATATCAATACCATATGAATAATAGAAAACTTTTTTAAAATACATATTTCATCGATTTGAACTAAGTCAGCCTTTTCTTTTTCTGTATGAGTAAAGAAGGGGAACATTTTTCATTAACGTGAAGTTGTTGAATCATCATATTCATGTGTAAGAAATCACACATTTATTAAATACAACTTTAACACAGTTTGAAAACAGTTTTCTGTGTTGTATTACATTCCAAATTCCAAAACACATCCCTTTATTTAGTTCCTTACCAATGATATTTAAAATAAAATGAATAAATTAAAATAATTGTTTTGTGAAATGATGAAAAGCAAATATATAAAATATGTATGTAAAACATGTAAATTCTAACTGTGAAAATGGTGCAGACTTCTTTAACACAGCAGCTGGTGTGAGAAGCTGCAGAGGTTTCTGCTTCATTTTTGTTTAAGGTTAGGGAGAAAAGTTCTGTATCGGAGTGTATATAATAATAAGATCATTCATTAAAATTCCATAAGATGCTTGCATGGTTATTAACTAATTATTAATTTAATAGTTGGTTAAAGTGTGACCAGGTTCAGATACATTTACTTGTCATATGCAGGTCAACACACAGTCAACAGTGCAAAGAAATGAGTGATGGAGGAGAAGAATCCATCAATTCACTATTCACAACATTCGAACAAAGGCAATATATGAGAGACAGTGTATAAAAAAGGGAAAAATCTCAAAGTCAAGTGACCATCTTCACATATACAAAAACTCTGCGTTCATCATTCGTCACCACAATGTGATGAAATGTCGTTGGAGCAGCACAATTTTGAGATCACGTCAAAAAGAAAAAAAACTGTTTGCACAGATCTGATAAAAGTATTGAGGGCATGAATATGAAATAACTCCTTCTTGATTGAAAAATAGTTCATCATGTGAAATATGGGTCTGAAATGAGTAATATGAGTCTTATAAATGAATAAAACATTCAGGTCAGAGGTGTTTTACTGTCAGCCCTCAAAAACGAAATGTTACAGTCTTGAATAGACGATGATACATTAGTGGTAATTACCCACTCTTCATAGGGGCCAGGGTGGCAAATTCTACATGCGTTTTCCTTAATGACCAGCAAGAGCAAGCCCTCATAATGAGTGGCTTAATTCATTGAGATGATCTGTCGTACACACACACACACACACACACACACACACACACACACACACACACACACACACACACACACACACACACACACAATCTTAAATATTATTCTTTGTTCCAGAGTCTTTTATTCAAAGTATCTGCAACATCAGATGACATTAATTTGCTCTTATTTCTTTAAATCTATAATTAAAGAGAAGTCATTTCTAAAATCAAAGTCTACTGAGAATGCTACAGAAAAAGGAGAAGATAAGACAAAAGGAACGAGGCGGAAAAACTCCCAGGAAAGTCAAGAGGAGGATTAGGTGTGATACAAAAATATGAAGCCATTCGAGGTCATACGAGCTTCATAATTTCCAACCGAACTAATGAAACTGTAATATTCTAAAGAGGGCTCATCATTCCCCAGATTGGTCACAAATTAGAGGATGACCCTTGACCCCTCTGGCACAGACCGACATGAGAAACAGTAGAGTATAGCAAACTCAAGTGAATTTTATTAAATCAGGAGAACCATGCACTGGCAAAAGCTCACATTCATCTTAGTTGCATCTCACTGTAATCACTGTAAGAACCAACTGTATGTTTTCTTTTGGATGTAGGGACCATGTAGGGAACAATAAGTTGTACTGTTTGCAACAGGTGACCTCATCTGACCCGTAGGGAGAAATTCACCTTTTCAATCAGCTAAATAATATCAAAAGAAAGAAAGAATATATGACTGGACTTGGGTGTTTAAATGAATGGTACATAATAAAGGGTGATAAAAATAATATCAGAAGAAAGAATAAATAATTATACTGATGCTTATTCTATACATCTAATACCTGCATCTTAAAGAGATTATTCAGTCACTGTAGCTGCTCTTCTGGATTATCAGAATAATTTAATTAATTTTTAAGAAGTTACACTATCATCAAGAATGTATTCTGACATAAAAATGTATCAAATAGAACTGAAAACCTCTTAATATGATAAGATGGCAAAAGTTAAGTCTGTGATGGGGTTTCACTAAATGCATTATTTGCTCGTGTTCTTATGGTTATTCACTTAAATGATAGCTCAATATATTATACTGCATATGTATATGTGTGCTGTGTATACTGTCCATATTTTAACATTTTATGACACCATTCCCTAAAATAATACTCTGTTTGTCTAGTGTGTCTCTACTGCTGCAGCGCTCATCTGTAGAAGATGCACCAGTGAAGCAATTATAGATTTTCCTCTGGTGTTGTAATTTAATACTAATAACACAATTCAGAGATTATGATAATTAGGAGATTAATTACAAAAAAGAAAAAAAAAAGAAAGAATAATTAAACTAATGAAGAACACTATGACTGAGAGCAAGTTATCATAGGTTTTTAAATGTGTACTCCATGATTTTGTTTTTAATATATTTTTTACAGCATTTACACTATACATTGTTGCCCATAAAGTTGGAGTAATTTTGTTTTCTTACACTTTACTCTTTTTATTCCTATTTATACACATCAGTATTTATCTTCAACCAGGTACAATGATTACATACTGAGTCCCAGTTACACTTTAGATGATAAGAATGAGTCACAATCATTACGTAAAAAATATTTTATTCTAACTTTATGGGCAACAGTTATGAACCAAAAGCCAATCTGTGAGGAATGACTGACAAAGTAACATCAAAGCACTTTGTTTTATACTCAAAATAAAAGTCAATGTCTTTTGCTTAAAACAGATAGCGGACAAAAACTGAAAAACTGTTAAGTTTTTAAAAAATATATTTCTTCTTTGTTAAAATGTGATAACAGTGATTATGTCCTCATTCAAAAACATGATGATGATGATAGGACATGATATTTACATTTTGTTGTCTATGCATTAACCCTGTAAAACCCGACTCATTAAAAACTAATAATAACATAACCCCCCCCACACACACACACACACAAAT
>JAPSES010000219.1:2977348-3008092 GCA_029822895.1 Maxillicosta whitleyi | reverse complement strand
ACCCACACACACACCCACACACACACACACACACACACACACACACACACACACACACACACACACACACACACACATCAGGATCTATTGAATAAAACAAGAGAAGTGTTGTTTTTAGTGCGTACATGCAATTATAAGGGTGTACGCAAATGTGTGATTGTAAGGACTTGAAACAAAACTGACCCAGAATTTCCATTTCCTTCAAAACTGATGGCTTAACCAAGTCACGTTTAACCTGCACTGCAGTAAATCTAATCCATGCACGCCCTCTTGTGGTAGAAGATGAGGCACTGTTTTGGTGAATGGCCTCATAGTTGGATATCCATGCCCTAGTACATGATATATTAACATGAAATAACCAGTGTCATTATTTCTGATTTGTATCATTCAAATACATGCAAACTTATGCAGTTAAATTATCTATTTTTTTTTTTTTTATAAACATTATGGAAATGATTGAGATGTAAGAGCTCACTTAGTCAAATAATTGACTAATTAATGCAATGATGAAGTGAAGGAAAAATCTCAAACTTTACATCATATGAGTCCTTGGTTTATTTTCATGTGATTTCATGATTTTATGAATCCAATAAAGCAATAAAATACCTATGGAAACTAGAGTGACCCTCTTTTGTTTTAGTTGAAGACTGAACATACAGTGAATTCTGAAAGTATTCAGCCTCCTTCACTTTTCTCACATTTTATTATGTTCCAGCCGTATTCCAAAATAGATTGAATTCAATATTTTTCTCATAATTCTACACACAATACCCCATAACAACAAAAATATATATATATTTTTTAGAAATTTTTGCAAATGTATTAAAAATAAAAAACTGAAATATCACATATACATAATTGTTCACTCCCTTTGCTATGACACTCAAAACTGAGCTCAGAGTGCATCCTGTGACACGCTTCAGAGCGCTCAGGACCTCAGACTGGGGCAAAGGTTCAACTTCCAACAGGACAATGACCCAAAGCACACGGACAAGACAATGAAGAAGTAGCTTTAGGACTAATCTGTGGATGTCCTTGAGTGGCCCAGCCAGAGCCCAGACTGGAACCACATTGAACATCTGTTCAAAGACCTGAAAATAGCTGTGCAGGTTGAATACTTTCCAGATGCACTGTACATATACCATGTTTTTATTACCGTTATTTCATCACTTAAAAGTGGAATTTGGGTCTGTGTTAGTGAGTCAGAGCTGCCCACTATGAATGAGGTCACTGTTGTGTTTGAACCACCCACTGTTAAAAGGTCATGGGGCTGTTTGAGGTGGTGGGTGCTTTCTGAAGGCATGGAGTGCTTCTACCTTTGAAGCACTTTACATCAGAGGTCACCTCTCCAAATGTAGCCTGTTTTTATTCTGTCATGTTCACAGTAACAAACCTAGTTTCCCAGTTTACTTAAACATACAAAACAAAGTTGTTTTAAATAAATAAAAGACAGCACCCTCCGTCTTTATTGTTGCTTGCAGTACAAATGGCATCATTCAGTTTATTCTATAGCTGCATTCATATCCACATTGTGCATAAACAGTACACTCTGTTCTCTGGCTGGGGAAAGTCCCTTGAACTGGAATTTTCTTGTACTGTTTGCATATAATATATATATTTAATTTCCTTTTTGCTTCTGGCTTATGTTATTACAGTAAAACTTGGCTTCCTAATCATATTTACCGGTATTTCAAATCGTCACACCCATTTTCCCCACATATAACACCATCTGTCAACAAGCTGGCAGATATCAAACAGTAGGCATCTCATTTTACGAGTGAGCACACATCACATCAGTGTGACACAATTTGCAGGACAGTTTTCGTATACCTGTGTGAGTGTCTATGGATTGAAAACAAAGTGAAGTCGATGAACCCAGTGACTCTTAATGAATAGTTGTGGTTATGTATGTGTGCAGCCTGTTTTCTGACGTAGGCGCAGACGTCAGGTCAGTTGAGTGGAGTGGAGCTTCAAAGTCACCTTTTAAAAATCTGCTGGTGGCTCATCCTTCAGTCACATCTCTCCTCAGAGGACACATCACAAGCTCAGCAGGTGAGGGGAAATATTTTTGTTTTTGTGAAAGCTTATCAGTTCTATTTGAAATGTCTTCTAGTTTGTGCTTTATTTGTTGTCATATATATTATTTCTTTGTCTTTGTAGCTTTGTCATTGGAGACATTGCAGTAACTTCTCAAAAAGTAATTATGTGGGTTCTTGGGAAGATCAGGGAGAGCATGGAGAATATCCCACATTACATGGAGAAGAATGGGGAGGATCAATTTGTTTCTTCTACGAGCAGAACTTCTTACAGTTTACACAGCAACATCATCACTCCAGATAAGATCCCAGAGTTCTGCTTGCCTCCGCGACTCTGCAAGAGAAGCCCACCTCAAGGAAATGAGACAACCCCGACATACCTGTCTAGTCAAAACCAGACACAACGGAGTATTACTCACCGCACAACAGATATCATACAAGAAAAAATGAAGGATAGAAAGACCAAAAATCAGGATTCAGTTATTGATTGGAAGGCTGTCAAGAAACCTTTGCCATTTTCTGCTGCAGGATATGGCCTGGCTGGCATATACGAGAGCCCAAATACTCGAAGAAAAGAGTCTTTGTTCCACTCAAAGTGCCCTGCTTACATATTTGACAGAAGAACTCCTATTGCAACACCCAGGTCAGCAAATGAGACAAACCTGCCCAAGAAACATTCACCTTTATCTGGGTTTTTCCCTCAGTTTTCACATAAGAGCCTATCAGAAACTGGAAGCACCGAAAGTGAAATAGCTTCTTCTGATGACTCCTCTCCCCTCAGTTCCCCTTACAGCTCTAAATCTTTACTCAACCATCCATTTGGCTCTGGCAGACTTAAAGGAGCAACGTCTTGTCCTTCATTATTTGGGAGTTTGCAGGAAAAAAGTAGAGAAAAGAGAGGGACTTCAAGGTTATCTTCCTCTCCCAATAGCACTCAGAGTTTACAGGAAAGCTCACTCACCCTGAGCCCACCCATCACCTCCCCACTGGACATTCTGCAGTGCCAAGAGCGACTTCAGCGTGAGCATGTTCTCCCCTTGGAGGTCCGAGGTATGGTTCGCCTCTCTGCTGAACGCACTATGTTCTCCACTAACTCACTCTACACCATCAGAGTACGTGTTGTTTCTGTGGAAGGTCTTCGAGAGGAGACTGACCGACGGACGCTGAACTGTGCAGTGACTATGTGTCTGATGCCAGGGAAAGTACAACAGCAGACCAGCGCCACCATCAGGAACTGCCACAGCCCTGTGTTTAATGAAGACTTCTTCTTCACAGAGCTTAGTCAGGACAACCTCCTGGAACTGCAACTCAAGCTGAAAGTGCTTGATAAACCTCCAGCTGGGTCACTGAGGAGGGGGACGGTGGTGGGAGTAATCACAAAACCACTGTCTCACCTTCTCCCTCTAAAAAGCTACATTTATTCATAAAGCAAGTTTAAAAACAACAGACACAGACCAAAGTGCTGTACAGATTCAAAGCAGGAACTGAAATATAAAAAACAGATAATGAATTCTACACAAGTAGAATAAAAAAAAAAAAAAAAAAATTAAGTAAAATAAATGAAATGCCAAAATGTCAGTTCTCAGCCCTGTTTAAAAGCTAAAGAATAAAAATAGGTTTTTAAATGAGTTTTAAAAGTATCAATAGTAGGTGAGGACCTGATGTGGAGAGGGAGGCTGTTCCATAGTTTAGGAGCAATTACTGAAACGGCCTGCTTTTCCCTGTGCTTCAGTCGGGACCAACCAGGAGCAACCTCAGCTGGCCTCAGTGAACGAGAAGCAGTGCGCACAATGCAAAGATCAAAAAGATAATAAGGTACCAACCCATGTAATGGCATAAAAACAAACAGTAAAATCTTAAAATCTATTCTAAAACGAACTGGGAGCCAGTGTAGAGAGACCGAAACAGCCGTAATATGCTCTTGCTTACATGTGACAGTTTAAGAGGTGGGTAGAGGAACAGCAGCAGAAGAACAACAGCAGAGGAACACACATTGTCATTTTACTATTGTTTTTTTTTTGTTTTTTTTTTTGTTTTAATGTGATATATAACTGTGCATTTCCAGCTGCTTTTAGTATAAAAATTAAGTATTTTCATGCCTGAAAAACAAATAATAAAAAAAAAATGTAACTGCTATGTATTGTAATATGTGGTTGATGTTCTTAATGTCATGCTCTTTAAAAAGTAATATATCTTTATGAATATTTTTTTTTCATATGACTTATTTTAAATGGTGATAAAGATTTGTCATTACACACACACACACACACACACACACACACACACACACACACACACACACACACACACACACACACGTCGTCTTGAGTCTGATTTTAAATTTGACAGTGAATTGTCCTTGTTTGTTTTGATATTAAAGTCTTGAATCTCTGGTGTCCGTTTTTAGAGATTTATTGCAATCGGTTTCATCAGTTAAACAATGACATAAAGGCATATAATACATAATCAGTTAAAACTTTGAGTCGTTTTTCTACTACACGCAGTATCCACTGTCCTCTTACTCAGTGTTTCAACCGGTTTCAACAGCGGGTTTGCAGTAACGTCATGACGTTAGCCCCGCCCCCCGCCGACGTCCTCCTCAGCCGTCGTAAAGCAGATACATCAGAATGTAAACATGGTGACACACAGGTGAAAGAAACGCCAAAATGGTCTTCGAAAGCTTGGTGGTAGATGTCCTCAACAGGTTTTTAGGGGACTACGTTGTCAACCTCGACAGCTCCCAGCTGAAGCTCGGGATTTGGGGAGGTAGCTAAACTTGTTTTTTTATTTTTAGAGGACTTGCTCGTTCGCTAAGCTAACAAGTGTATGCTAACTGACGTTAGCCACCAGGCGTATAAGAGGCTCCCTCAGCTGTCAGTGTCAGTATATCTGTCCCAAAATCAGTTCAGCTGTGCACTATGAGCTAGACAGCTATTGCAATTTTCACTTTCTTTAAAGAATAACCAGTGTTCTTAATTACTGAAAGCTAAATCACATGTTAGCTCGATAGGCTGTTGCTTATTGGATTCATGCGACTTTGTGAGAGGTAAATGAGCAGTTCGGAGTCACACCCAGGTTAAGACTGGCTATAGTATTTCCTACAGAGGCTGTATTTGCAGGCTGTACTAGGAAGTCACATGCTGGCAATTCAGGATACTTTCCTCGGGTTGAGAAGAAAGTCTATAGTGTGTAACTGCAAAACACGCTACAACTTGCTCGACAGAAAACTAAATCGCAGTCTTTGTTTGTTCTAGCAGACCTATATACTCACAGCTTGTCTTTTATTTGCACACGTGCCTTAGACATGCTGTTCTTAACAGGTTAAGTCAATTAGATGCATTCTTACGCCAATCAGTTTCTTTCGCCAATACATCCATGATGTATCGCTTTCGTGATAGGTGTAATAGGTTTAATATTAAAACAAGTCTAAAGACAAAGACCTTTAGGCAGGACTGTTGCTTGGAACGTCAGAATACAGTCTTCATCCATATGAGTTCATGATATAAATACATTAGATCTTTACCTTAATTAATTAAACAAATGTTACTCTCATCACAGGTGATGCCATTCTCACAAATCTTGAAATAAAGGAAAATGCATTGGTAAGTTGTTAGCAGTTGTTTCAGGGGAGTTTTTTTTTCCACTTTACAACACATCTCAGAATCATCTTGAGTTTGAGCTAAAATTATTTCCTCCATTTCTTATAGAGTCAACTTGACATTCCTTTTAAAGTGAGAGCTGGTCATATAGGTGAGACTGTAGTTACCATATGCATTTGACATTTTTGCAGGGGAACCTTTTTTTTTTTTTTTTTAAACTCTGTGTTTCAATAAATAGGGAGGCTGGAGCTGAAGATACCATGGAAAAACCTCTACACCCAGTCAGTGGAGGCATCGTTGGATGGTGTCTATTTGCTCATAGTCCCCACAGCAAGTAAGATCTGTCATATAGATACTGATACAAGATACACATACAAATTGTTGTGTATACTCTCACTTTCCATTGTTGAATTACATACTGAGACTATTAGACACAATGTAGTATACTGGCAATGATGAAGGGACTACAACTAGACAAATGGAACAAGGAAGGAACCTTCAACTTTTGTTGTTTTTAGAGTGTGTATCTTAATATTTTCTTTATATCTAGACAAAATCATTTTACCTTTTTATTACAGGTATAAAATACGATGCTGAAAAGGAGGAGAAGCAGCTACAGGAGGCTCGTCAGAGAGAGCTACATCGGATAGAGGAAACAAAGCAAAAGGCTGCTGAGCAAGGTTAGACTTCAACATTTTTTGCTCTGTATGTGACACCATGTGTTAGCTCTCTTTATGCAACTGTGTGCGTGTGTTCACAAGAAAATGAGAGCTTTTTCTTTCCAGGATGTAGCTTCCAGAAATTATATTTTCATCTGCTGTCAGCAATAATAAGAAATTCTCAGTGTGAAAAATGGCCTGGGTAACAAGAAGGATAGAACTCAGGCTAAAAATCAGAAAACCTGTGGATCTGTGAAGTAAAGCCTTGTGGTCAGGGTTTGTGTGGAAGTGAAATCTCTTACACTTTATACTCTCTGTGGTGTAACACTGCTTAGTCAAAATGAAACTGAACACTTTTTTGTTTGCCTGCTGCTGGGTAGAATCACTGTCATTATTCATTTCATCGTGTTTAGTGAGAAGGTTTGCGTATCTCACCACTATAATTGCCATTATACATTTGAAACCTTAAGTGGAAACCACCCAAAAATATTTTTGTAAAAAATCTGTAGGGTTTAGTACATAATAGGAAGGACCTGAGATTCAGTCTTCTTACAATCTTCCTTAGGGAACAAGGTATACAATCTTAGTTCCTGTTGTGCAACATCCAAGACCTGAATGATCACATCACATCTAAACTAATTTTCTTTTTTTTATATATTTAACAGAAAACCCCACATTAGAAAAGCAGGACACTTTTGTGGAGAAACTTGTCACTCAGGTCATCAAAAACCTGCAGGTCAAGATCTGTAACATCCATGTACGCTATGAAGATGATGTGAGTATTTAGTCTGTTACATTTGTTTAACTACATTGTATTAGACTTAGCCAAATAGTATTTTAAATGAAGTCTAAATATGTGAAACTGGTAAAAAAAAAAAAAAAATCTACCCTTTCATAATCCTTCTGACAATTGCAAAAAAACAAACAAACATGCAGACTAGATATAGTTTTATTTAAAGGTGAAATATTACTTGTATCCCTTTATTTACCACAGGTCACCAATCCCAACTGTCCATTGTCATTTGGTGTGTCGCTTGAAAACCTCAGTCTTCAGGTAATATTTTAGACAATAAAAATGTAATTCATTCCATAAGTTCATTAATTCCTTTTCTTAAGGCCCTAACATTATATTTATACTTATATTGACTTGTCACCTGGACTCTTGTGTCTTTGTGTTTCTACAGACAGCTGATGAAAACTGGAATCCAAGTCTTTTGGATGAGAATTCAAAGCTTTTCTTCAAGGTAAGAAATCCAAATAATGAATGTGTGGGCTCATAAAGCTCATAAAGGTCTATGTTGTTATTTAAAGTCCCCGTACAATGAGAGTTAACATAATTGAAACTGGAGCAGTCAATATGTAATTTTCTTGTGGTTTCTGTCTTCTCAGTTGGTTCAACTAGATAATTTGTTTGCCTACTGGAATGTCAACTCAGTTCTTTTCTCCAATCACAATGCAGATGAGGCTCTGGTGAGTCACCTTTTTATGTTTTACCACACAGAATGGATATGGATAGTCTGTCCTTTAAAACCTGAAAACACAATTCTCAAATTTCACAACAGTGTTTTAATACAAAAGTTTTTTTTTTTTTTTGTTTTTTGTTTTCAAATTCTTTTCGAAACTACATTTTCTGAACATTTGGGATGGTTGCAGATTTTGTTACTGTTATTCTGTTAATGTTAATGTCTTATTAGACATTAGTGGTGTTTAATAATGTGCATGCTGCTGAAGCAATTTTTAAAGTTTAAGAAAACATTAAGTAAAGGGAATACTGGAAATACAAATGAAGTTTGTCATTCTGTGTGTTTTTATAGCGTTGTCTCAAGAACAGCATGAATGTTCACAGCCACCTTCCTGTCAACCATGATTTCAGTAAGTCTCTCACAGTCAACCTTCATTTATAAACGGGGACACAGATTGGTAAAGGCAATCACATTTTTCTTCTAGATTAAGTGTTTATAGAAACTCACCACAACTAAAGCCATAAATCACACTGATTGTTTAACTACATTTTGACAGTGTTTTCGTTATATTTTACAATAACACTGCAGTGAAAGCAGTGAGTCACTGTGTGAATTACCACTGCCAACACATTTTTGATTTTCAGCAATCTCAACAGATTTTATTTTGCATTTCACCTGTTAAAAAAACAAGGCCACAGATTTTACAATGGCTAACCCTGCTTGAGATAAATGAGAGGTATAAAAAAAAAAACTGTGCATTTCTTGTTGTTGTTGTTCCACAGTTTTTCGTCCCATCACAGCAGACGCTAAACTTAAGATGAATCCCAGGTCAGATGTGGACTACACCTCTCCTAAAGTGGATCTCATGGTCAATCTTAGTGAGGTGGCTATTGAACTTAACCGACCACAGGTACGTGTTTGTTATATTATGAGTATTATACTTTTGAAGGGTGGAGTGTAACTGAGAAAGCTAAATTCCACTCTTCAGTTCTTCTATTGCTACATGAGCTGATGATTTGCTGCTTATGTCCTTATTCTCCAGTACATTAGCATTCTTGAGCTGCTGGGCTCAGTGGACATGATGTCAAGGAACCTGCCATACAGGAAATACAGGCCTGATGTCCACGTTCACAAAAATGCCTACATATGGTCAGAAAATACATTAAAATGACTTGAAAACAAGTTTAGGTAATTTGTCAGTACCAGCTTTATATACTGTTGGATAGTTAGGTGATATGGTATGTGTGTTTTCTTATCTTTAAGGTGGAAGTACATAATCACAAGTGTCCTGGAGGTGGATGTGAAGCCTCGTCTCCACATGTGGTCGTGGACTCACATCCGCCGGCACCGGCTGATGGTAAAACATTATCGTGAGCTGTACAAGACCAAGATCACCAGCAAGAAGCCCAGTGAGGAGCTCCTCAAGAAACTAGAGGTAGGACAGGGCTGGACTGAACTTGGGAGTGGATTAAATAGGGTCAGGAAGTGAGCAAGATATCCATAGTTATGTACAAATATATAAATAAACATGGCAGTAGAGAATGGCTTCATAACCTTTTTATTAATAAAGGTGTGGTACAGGGAAGCCTGTAACATTTTCTTATTGTCACATGAGTTTTGGTTTACTCAGCAGATCTCCAGTTTCCCGGTGTTTTGTAACATTCTAATATTTAACAGATAAACAGAAATGTGTGTCAGATGTAATTACAAGAAATAGAACAAGATTTTTTTTTTTTTTTTTTTTTTTTACTCTATCTGATTTCTGTCTTCATTTAAGTCAGTGTTTATTCACATCTGTTAATACCCATTTGACTGCAATGACCTTAATTCAATTCCTGGACGACCAGAATTTACAGGGGTAATATAATATGCCAGTAATGAATAACAAAGACAATACCTTCTCCTGCATCCTTGTGTCCTTACATCCTCTCATCTATGTATGCATTTACCCCTACCATTAGGTCAACCATTATTACATACCCACTTATCCTGTGTTCAGTCCTATAAAGACACAGATTAAATATATCTCTAATTAAGCTTCGGTTTCATAGAAATACAACATTGTATATTTTCCAGAAGATCTTTTTGTCTTACTCTACTCTTTTCTGCATGCATCATCTTATTCTGATGTGATTAATAATGGACGTTGACTAATTGATGCACAACTGTTTGCAGTAGGAAGAAGTTGTCAAAAGCTCTAATCAATTTTATGTCTGACCTCAGGAGCCTGAGAAGACCTTGGATATTTTTAACATCACTTTGGCCAGACAGCAGGCTGAAGTTGAGGTAAGCCTTGTGTTGTACCTGTAGTGTGCATTTTCATTTTCTGCTCAGTTTATGTCTATTAGATATATTTGTATGAACTGCAGTTCACTACAACTAAAAAATCTGCTGTACCACATGTAGCTCAAATATTGGGGTGTTTTTGTCTTTCTCTGTCCAGACCAACTTTCATTTACACAAAAAATATTTCCCATTTTGTTACAGTATGTTTAATGTCTCTTAAGGAGTGTTTTCTCCACATCATGCACATTGTCTATAATTTACATGGACCATGTCTCAAATAACCTGCCTTATTCTACTTGACAGCTGTTTGTTGCATGATCTTGTTTTCCTGTGCTCCACTGCCACAGACAAGATCAAGATAGTGTTTTCCCTGAAGATATATTTTGATAATCATATTGGCAGTCAGCCATTTAGAATGTTTCTGGTAATAATATAATCTGGTAGTAACATTTGGTTGTGTATCACTCAGTCTTTTAGTACCTTTAGACAAAAGATAGTCCACTGATTTTCTTCAAATGTGTCAGATTTTTTTGAAAGGGTCAGATACAAAGTCATTAAAGTTTTGAGCAAATCAAATCTGGATAACTGTATCTTTGCTAAGATTGTGAGAGCATTTTATTTAGTTACAGGAACATGGCAGATGTATGCACTGAGTGCCTTTCCAGTTCATTTTAGTCTTTGATTCCTAGTTGCTGTAGGGATGCATGAAAGAAAACTATAAACATTTTAAGGTTAGTCACTGCTCATGTGTCTTTTTCCAAAAATGAAGGAGGAAATGCTTTTACTACTACTTCTTTCTTAGGTGAGCAAAGCTGGACTGCGCATATACCGTCCAGGGCTGAAGATGGAGGAGGAGGAGTCTCAGGGTTGGTTCAGTTGGATGTGGAACTGGGGAGGAGAAGAAGAAACACCAACAAAAGAGGCCAAGAGTGGAGGTAAAAGAATTGTCCAGAAAAACTGGAAAGTGAATGAATGTTAGCATGTGCCAATCACTGGCTCATTTTGTTGTCTATGGTTTTAGCAAATGCTTTTCTTATTTCACAAAATATAACTACATAACTTATGTAATTTTCTTCATTGTCTCTGTGTCTCAGCCTTTGATGAGTTGCTGACCACTGCTGAGAAGGCCAAACTCTACACTGCCATTGGATACAGTGAAACTGCTGCCAATCCCAACCTGCCAAAGGATGTGAGTCATTTCCCCTCTTGTTCACCCACCTGTCAATGAATATTGTTCTTCCTTGTGTTCATCCTTGTTCCTCTCAACCCCACTCTGACATTATGAGTAATATCAAAACCCACATATCAACCACTTTGATTATGCAATGTCATACAGTACAGTCAATCACATGTCTCATCTATTGACATTTCTTTCAGTTTGAGGACATGAAGGTTAATTTCCACATGGAGAGGCTAACTGTCTCTATTAAAGACAACAAGGACAAAAATGAGATCATCAGGCTGACTGTGGGAGAGCTCATGTCCACGCTCACACAAAGACCTGGAGCACAAGCAATCAAGTTTGTTTACTTTAATAATGTGGTATTGGTATTCAGACTATGCGTCTCCACTGTGGTACTTTAATTTCATTGATTTGTCTTTCTCTTGTCAGTTGTGGTTTAACATGTACTTAACATAACAGAAGATTTCCTCCTTCACATCCTGATGTCAATGCACTGACATTTATTTTCATTTTTCTTCAGAATCACAGCGCAGCTCAGTTTGTTCGAGGTCACTGGTCTGGCTAATAATCGGCCTGCGCCCACTCTCCTATCATCGAGGAAAGCGGCCACAGGAGCAGGGACTCCATTGCTCTGCATTTTGTTTGAGACCAACCCACTGGATGAGAGCGCCAACCAGCGCCTTGATGTACAATCACAGCCTCTAGAAATCATCTATGATGCTGTGAGTGTCAGTGCACATGTCTGTTTCTCTATAAAACATGAAAGAAGTGCAAATTTAAAGTAAGTCAAATTTCCTCTTTGGTGTGTTTTACTGCAGATGACTGTCAACAGCATGTCAGAGTTCTTCATGCCACCTGATGACCTGCAGCTAGATGAGCTCACCAATGCAACGCTGATGAAACTGGAGCAGTTTAGAGACCGCACAGCCACTGGTCAGTCACACATCAGTGTAATAAATATCATAATATATGATTCATATCATATCCTACGGGTAGAATTCATACCTGGTCCAAACTTTCTAATGGCTCAGTGTACATTACTTGTTTTCACTGAGCTTCTTTTATGCATCTGCACTCACCTGACTTGCTTCAACTGCTCAGCTAGGTTAATATTTAACTTCATGAGAGTAATTGTTTCCAGAGTTTGAGATGTAAACTGTCAGGCTCACTGTTGTTGATGTTTTGGGTGTGTGTGTGTGTGTGTGTGTGTGCGTGCAACAGTAAACACAAAGAAACCTTATTATTAGTCTTAATTAGCATGTAGTAATGGTATCTCTGGTAATGGTGTACTGAATTTGATTACAAGCTTCATCTGCTTATCCATTGATGCTATTTTTCAGGACTCATGTATGTAATTGAGACACAAAAAGTTCTCGATCTCAAGGTGAACCTGATGGCCTCGTACATCATCATTCCACAGACTGGTTTCTATGACACCACTCAGAACATCATGTTGTTGGACCTTGGACACTTTCAGGTAAAATGCACCATGAATTAAAATGAATTATTTTTAATTATTTGAAGATTTATGGAAAAAAGAGTTAATTTGTTTTCCACACATATGATTTGATGTGTTTCTAAGTATATTTTTTGTTTGTCTTTCTGTTCCAGATGGCCAGCCAAAGCAAAAAACACCTGCCTCAGCTGTCAGTGGGCTCCAGTAACATTGAAGACATCATGTTGAGAGCATATGACAGCTTTGATGTAAACCTCAATAGTCTGCAGTTGCTTTATAGCAAACCAGGTAAAATTTAATGCACGTCTGCCATTTGTAAAAAAGTCTTTACAGCAGTCTTTAGTAGAAAACCAATTATCAATCTTATAATGATCCTTAGACAAATATGACGATACAGTAAAATAGAACAGGCACGTGTTGGCTACTCCAATGAAGGGACCTAATACATCAGCATTAAAATTTCAAGATTTTTGGTTCTGAGGACAATATTTAATCAATCACAGGAGTGTTCTGAATGCATATATATGTGAGTGGCATTAAAACAAAAGTTCTGAAAACTTTTTTTAATTTCATAGCTGGAGACTGGAAAAAAGCCCGAAAACAGAGACAGTCACCACTTCACATTCTGGAGCCAGTGGATCTAAAGGTGGTTTTCAGCAGAGCAATGGTGGTCAAAGACTCCCGCATGGCAAAGTATGTGTTTATTTTTTTTCCATAAATCATTCAAGGGCTCAGTGATGACCATGGAAGTTGTGGGTTTTGTCTTTTTTTTTTTTTTTTTTTACCCATATTTAGATCCATTATCACATCAATTGAATGATGTCATTATCAGTGGAATATGACTTGTCTGCTTCACACAAACTTACTGTTTGGTAGCGCAGACAAACTACAAAACAAGGAAATCATTGCATTGCCAGTAGTGTAGTTGTCTGGGAAGGTGTTTTAATGTTGCCAGTTGTGTTTGACTGTGAACGGCAGTTAAATCACAACCAAAAAGCTGAGAATACACAGTCTGGACCCTGACTCCAATCAAGGGCCTTTAGGGCCACCATAGAAGCAGGTGTGGTAGAGAGAAATTATTTTGTTGCAATCTGCAATATCACACTGACATTTTAAGGATTATATTCCAAAACAGTTGCTATTAAAGACCAGCTGTTTGTGTATTTGCATTTACATACTTCCACATGTGTTCCAGGTACAAGATTTCTGGGGAGCTTCCTTTGCTTTCTCTTCGTATTTCTGATAATAAACTTCGAAGTGTTTTGGAGCTGATAGAAAGCATCCCACTGCCTGAAAGCAAACCTGCAGCACGCAGCAATGCTTCATCCTCTACGAAGGTACATCTCCTCAGAAAGCACCACCGCGTTTTTCATAGATGTCAAAATAAATCACCTGGTTGGAGCGAATTTAAATAACTGCCTCTGAACCATGAGTTTGGTTTTTTTCTCCTATTTTTTTTCTTTCCTTCTTGGTGTCTCCATGTCAGGTAAAGCAGTCATTCACCCCCCAGCTCACGCCCAGGAAACCTTTGACCTTAACTGACCAACGCTCCTCTCTCATTTTTGAATCATGTGAGACCATCAGCCTCACCTCCCTGGGTAAGACACAAACATGTTCGTGCTGCACACTACACTCTTAACTTCCATGCTCTGAACCTGCATCTTTGCACATAATTCTGTGTAACCCCTTGTAAAAGTATGTACAGTATTACCAAATTAAGTGTGTATGTTTGTGCTGAATTCTTTGTCGACCTCAGGGTCAGAGGAAGATTTGTTCTTTGATGCTCCCAGCTCTCCCATCGGCGATCGACCATTCTTCCCAGATAATCCAATGCCACTGCGATATGCTGCCAAAGGAAAAAGTCTAGTCAAGGAAGAATCGCAGAAGAATATGACTGACTTTTTCATGAAATTTGAAATCACAGAGGTATTCAAAGATCCTAGAATGCTTTGATTGGATTCTTAGTCCTAAAGAATTTAATTTGAATGCTAACTTTGTCTAGGTTTTTCAATTTTTTTGTGTGTTAATTCATATTCTTCCTCCTCTCTTTACTTTGATGATTCATATTAATTCTCATGTTTCCTCTTATTCTAATTTCATTGTGTATACTTTATGTTTCCTTTGTTTAGTTTTCTGTACAGTTGTGTCGTCTGTCTGGGAGTCAAGAAATCACAGTGCTTCACTTGGATATAGAGGGTCTGGGTACTGAGTTAAAACTCTGCACCTTTGACATGACATCGTACACCTACCTTAAAGAGATCTGCCTCAAGTGCCCTGAATACCTGGGTCAGTAGATTCCAGCAACCATTTAACACCTCACTTTTATTTCAGCAATTTGCCATTTACTTTCAGTGATGTCTGGACTTCAGTTTCATTTTGTGATGTTTTATTTCTTTCCTTGTGTAGATTCTGAAGACAAGCAGGTTCAGCTGATCACCACTCTAGACAACACAGAGGTGGACCTGCTGACCCTCAAGTATATAAAAGTAAAAATGGCCTCCTTTTAAAATACATTTGGTTGCAGTTATTTCACAAATTGTCTGTTCCTTGAACAATTATATGTTTTTTTTCTAGGCAGATAAAAATGGCCCTGAGTTCAAGACTCTACATAACAATACAGAGCAGCTCATCAAGGTGAGGGAAAATGGTATTCATCACTACATGAAGATTAAAATCTAATGTATATTTGTGGCAGGTGAGAAAAATGTATAGCAGCGAGCTCGCTTCATCTTTTGTGTGTTTTCATCTTATGACAAATAGACAAAATGCTGCAAGATAAGAATGTATAATGTCATTCTAATCTTGTTACTTCATTCTTGTATGACACTATCCATCAGGTCACATTCTCATCCCTGGATGTTCATCTCCATACGGAGGCTCTCCTTAACACCATGAACTTTCTCAACAACCTCCTGCCTCCCTCTACTAAGAAGGAGGGAGGGCAAGACGAGCTGCCAACCATTCCTGAGGAGGATGAACAAGAGAGTGAAAGGGAGAAAGAGAAAAAGGAGGAAGTTGCTGTTGTTAAGAAAAAAAGTATTGTTCAATTACGTCATTTTAACTTCACTGAACTTAAATGAAAATTAAATTATTCTTTAATGATTCATATTTGCATATTCTGTGCCATATGACATGACTGGTATCATCCAATCTTTCCAATTCTTCCTAATTTTGTTCACAGCTTCTAAAAGTTCAAAGTTTGCAGATATTGTTAATCTGCATATCAGAGCTGATCTGCGTTGTCTGAAGGTTTTCATTCGTGGGCAGAAAGCCAGGATCTCAGAGATCGGTATTGAAGGTATGGAAATGTTTTTTGTAATTATTGCAAACAGTAATATATATTGTGTTGCATACTGAAACACGTGCCCATTAGGGATCTATAATTTAATGTCATTTTACAAAGCAATGTTTCTGATTTATTCACTAATGCAGATGGCATAAAGGACTATGGGAAGTGGCCATGTGGCGTATGCGGGAAGAATGTAGGAGTGAATTCGATTAAGTGTGAAAGGTGCGGTAGATGGGTGCATAGCAGAGTGAGGGATTTCCTGTGTAAGACGTGTGTGAGAGGCGGAAGGGTGCGAACGGAAAACTTTGAGAGGAACGGGGTTGTGTTAGAGCAGTGCTTCTCAATTATTTTCTGTTACACCCCCCCCTACTAAGAAGAAATAATTCCCCCCCCCCCGTCTCCGCTGAGACTACAAATATCATTTGTCTATAAAATTGTTATAAGTACACCTCTGCACTACATTGTATCTTTATTAACATTAAAGAAAATAAAAAAGAAACAAATGTAGTTCAACTTGAAACAAAGAATAACTTTACTAACATTGTTTTTTTTATTCTGTAGCAGAAAATATTTTAAGTGCATCAATTTGCCTGAAATTAAAAAAATAAATAAATAAAAATCCTTGTTTAAGCTGTAAACATATTTGACCAACTTAATGCACCATTTGATAATTGTTCAGCAACATTAAATCAGGAGCACAATATATAGAACACTTTTACACTTGAAACACAAAAATGAATGAAACTATTTTTTTCTGTCTTTTATCAAAATGAGGAAGTCTGGATTAATGGCTACAATGTCATCCATTATGACAGAGCATGCTGGGGTATGGGGCGGAAAACTGGAGTGGGAGTGAATGAATTAAGTAAACTGGTTTCGACAGAGAGAAAGATGCTGAGGATGATGTTGCGGAGTTACGTTGAAAGACAGGGTTACTAACGCGGAGGTTGCAGAGAGGGTGTGTGTAGAGCTGATGGAGGTGTGGTTAAGGAGGCAGCGGTTGAGGTGGTACGGACACGTGTGGAGAAGAAGGGAGGATACGGAAGTGGGTAGAGTGTTAACGATGGAGGTGGCAGGAACGCGAGGGAGGGGACGATGGAAGGATGTGGTTGAGGACAATATGAGGGTGATGGGGTTGGAGAAGGAGATGGCAGGACCATGGACCGGTTAACCCCTGCTAGCGGGGAAAACGGCCGGTATAGAAATGTTGTTTGTGTGTTTGCAGATGGCATGTGTAATATTTGCGGGTGTGTAAAGAGTGATGTCTTATGGCCCAGTTTTCTACACTTTTTAGGACTGGTTTCTGAGGTTCTCATGAGGAAGACAGAGATGAAGGTTCTTGCCAACCTGAAGAACATTGTGATCCTGGATTGTGACAAAGAGGCCTTATACAAAAAGGTATACAAGGTTTTTGGGTTTTTTTTGGTTTTTTTGGAAGTCTTTGTTCTGATTGTGGGTCTCCTCATTTAAATAATGTTTCCCTGCTTTCTAGGCTGTCTCTATAACAGATAAAGAAGTGTTTTCTTTCGACATGGTAAATTATACAAATGCAACAGAAGGAGATGCCTATTTGGATATGTCTAAAGTTGACACTTCAGTCACATTGACTGTCGGGTGCATTCAGGTCATCTTCCTCAACAAGTTTGTCTCCTCCATACTGGTAAGAACCACCCTTTTCTGTATCCCTATTGTCCTTAAACATTTTCTTCATCTGTTGGTTGTTACTTAGTTTGTGTATAACCCTTGTCATGTAGGACACAATTTACATATATATTTTGTTATTTATATAATGTAATAGTCTTTACTATTTTAGCCTTCAGAATTCTTCTTTTTTGTCTTACTTTTTCTTACCCAATGTCTTTTTATTTCTCTCCTGCTCTCTGTTATTTCATCCTGCCAGGCCTTTATCAATAACTTCCAGGAGGCGAAGGAGGCTCTGGCTGAAGTAACAGTCCAAGCTGCAGAAAAGGCAGCGTCAGGTGTGAAAGAGCTGGCAGAGCGGAGCACTCGCATCTCTCTGAACGTCCACTTCAACGCACCCATCATCTTCCTCCCCCAGTCGTCATCTTCTACCAATGTCATTGTAGCTGACCTTGGTCTTCTGTCTGTTAAGAACCAGTTTGCTAAGCAGCCCTCTAAAATCGATGTGAAGATCCCACCTGTTGTGGACATAATGACAGTGAAACTAACAGACCTCAAGATGTACAGGTGAGCCCACTTTAAGCATCGTGGTTCAGTCCAATCAGTGTTTACTCTTTTAAACTGGATTTTCTGCAAGTGCTGGAAATTACCTTGCATCTTGAATGACTGCTCTGTTGTTGCTGTTTCCAGAACAACATACAAAAATGATAGGTTTGAAGGAGAGACCCAGGTATTAAAGCCAGTCAGCCTGGATTTGGAAATTCTGAGAAATCTTTCATCGAACTGGTATCACAACATACCTGACATCGAGATCACAGCTCATTTGAAGCCTATGACTGTGAGTAGCACTGTATGGAACCATGTGAAGCAATCTGTGGCTTGCAGCTATAATTTTGCTTGAAATGTTTATGCTAACACTTCACCACTTAATGTGTAAAGTTTTTAGATTTCACTCCTATTTGATTACTAATTAAAAGTATTGTGTTATGATTTCATGATTGTTTTTCTCACAGTTGAAAAGTGTTTTCTACCACTGAGCTTCACCTTTAGTCTAATTGTGTTCCTAACAGCTGATCCTCAGCCAGGATGACATGACCGTAGTCCTGAGGACTCTGAGTGAAAACCTGTCAGAGAAGTCTGACATGATTCCCGTTCCTGCTCCTCCAACCACCACAGACCCCTGTGCTGATTCAATCTCCAACAAAGAGTCACAGGGCTCAGGAACCACAGGACCACCCAGCAGTATGTCTGAATTAGTTATTGTTTTCTGTACTGTGAATATAATTTTCTGTACTAAAACTTGTAGTAAAAGTTCATCTCCATTCTGTGTGTTTGTTTGTTTGTTTGTTTGTTTTTTAACCTCTAAGGTAACACAGTGGTAACTGCTGCGGTCGTTGAAACCCACAAAAACACCAAGCTAAAGACGACACTTAAATTAGACTTTAAGTTCGACTCCATGACACTGGTCCTGTTTAGCCCAAATGAGAATGAGGTAATGCACACACACACACACACACACATACATACATTAAATCTGCAGTATATCAAACTAGGGATGATATAACAATGAAAACCTGCCAGGATTTAAATGAATTGTATAGCTAACACAGTGCCTGTGTTTTTATCTAGATACAACTGTTGGATTCACATGATGAGCAGCTGAAGCTGGCAGAGTTTACGCTGGGCACCATCTCCACCTCTGTCCACATGTTCTCTGACAGCTCCATGAAGGCCTCAGTCCGATTAGCTGCCTGCCTTCTAGATGACAAGAGGCCCAGGATAAAGATGGTCACTCCCAGGTACCAAAGACACACTAAAACTGGAATTATCCTTATCGGTACACACTTTTCTTTGCACTTTACATACATTCCAACTTTGGATTTGTTGTGGATTCATAACGAGGATATAATATCATGTTATTCAGTGTTCCCTCTGGAGTCTATGCACTTTGATCTGAATTATACTGCCAGTGACACTTAAACACTCAATTTGTGCTGTGTTTTAATTCATGCTTATTGTACTCCAGAATGATGGAGATGCGTGCAGAAAATAACATGATGGTGGAGGTGAAGTACCGCCAAGGTCGTGATGGCACCACTTTGGACACACTGGTCCAGGATGTGTACCTTTGTGCAAGCATGGAGTTCTTGCTCACTGTAGCAGATGTATTTCTAAAAGCCACCCAGCAGGGTTTTGCACAAGCACCACAAACCAAGAGCAGCACAGGAGCAGCAGAAAAAAAGAACATCAATTCCTCTGTTTCATCCAAAGAGTCCAGTGAGTTAAAAGTATCAATCTTGTGTTACTGATTACATTACATATTATAAGTTTGTGTTTTTGTGGTATTAGAAAGACATAGTGTATATTATTATCTTATGCACTGACCTGACATTTCTTTTCCATATATTAATACTTTCAGCTGTAGCTCCTGCTGTGGTGTCAAAAACAGAGATGAACGTTGTGGTACGTAACCCTGAAATTGTGTTTGTGGCCGATCTGACACGTGCTGACGCTCCAGCCCTAGTGATGACCACACAGTGTGAACTGGTGATGAAAAGTGGTGCAGAAGGATCACAAATGACTGCGGTGATAAAAGACCTCAAGGTTCATATTTTCATTGTTATGTAGCCCTGAAAAGGTAAAGAATAAAATTATTTACTTCAGAAGAAAAGCAAAGATGAATAAAGTTGGTATATTGTTGCAGGTTGTGGCATGTCCCTTCTTGAGGGAGAAGAGGAAACACAATGTCACCACAGTGCTGCAGCCGTGTGAGGTTTTCTTCCAGAGCACCCAGACCCCGACCTCTCCTCAGGCTATGGAGCTCTCCATCAATGCACTCACACTGAAGGTGGGTGTTTTTTATGATTATGAAGCAGAAATTACATTGAATAAATGCATGTCATTCAGTACCTGTTTTAACATTGTTAAAATGTGGTTAAAATGGATTTTCACCTTATTTTCCAGCTTATTAGGTTTTGTTTACAAAAAAATACGGCTCTATCCTAAGAATTAAGAATAACTACTTTGCACAAATAGATTAATGTCACCATTATCTGACTCTGTGCCCAGGTCTCTCCAATCATTATCAACACAGTGATCACCATCCAGTCAGCTTTGACCCCCACAGCAGAGACCCCAGAGGAGTTGGACAGTCCGGTTCCAGTGGACTTATGGGAGAAAAGGGGCTGGAAGGAGCTCAAACTTTGGTTCCTGGAGGAAGAGGGGGATGAGGACATACAATCACAGGCCCCACTGATACCACAAGGAGAGTCATTGCAGGTATATCATGCCACTGTGACTCAGCTGAAAATGCAAAGTGGATGAATATTTACAAAATTAAACATTTAGAGTTTCAGATTTTTGCTGTTTTTATCAACTTTTGTCACTTGTGTATTTATTCCTATAGATGGCCATTAAATCCATTTGTCTGACTCTGGAGGCTGGAGTAGGACACCGTACCATCCCCATGCTTCTGGCCAAGTCCTCATTCCATGGGGATGTTACAAATTGGTCTACACTCATCAATTTACACAGTGAACTCAACCTAGAGGTAATGTATACACTGGAATGACTAACAAGCACAAACAGTACATTTCCTCAAACTCAAACATTTACCTCCACATAAACCTTTGTGTGACCTTGATATATTTTGTTTCTCTTAGAGATGACTAACATGAGTAGTATAATGTATAAGGTTAAACTATTTTTTTAAGAGTCTTGAAGATTTATTGTTACATTAAATGTTTTGACTTTAGGTTCACTATTACAATGAGATGATGGGAGTGTGGGAACCTCTGTTGGAGCCCCTGGAAGATGACAACAAAGACGGATTCAAACCATGGACACTAAAACTTAAGGTTTGAGTGATTGTCAAAAACGATATGAATAATGTCAAGTACACCCTGCATGCATATACTAGTGCTTCATCATATAAAAACTGCATATATTGTATTTAGTTTAGTTTATTATTTATTTATCAGGGACAATGTACATTCATCTCAAAGAGAAGAGATGCTTTGCACCAGAGTTAGCTACAAGCTACTTTCCATCTGCTGTCTCTGGGCAGGTGTGCACACAATATGGTATATTAACATTACATGCAATACCTTTGGCACATAATTGCAATAGTTAAAGAGTTGTGTAATTTTAATTTCATGTTTCCATAAAAATGCAATTTCATCATACTTGACTTGGACTTTGCATTAAATGTTTTACTTATTACAACATCCTATAACCAGATGAAGAAAAAGCCACTGCAGCACTCAGGTATATCAGATGAAGTGGATTGCAATGTCCCCGACTATAAGACGGTCATCGTCGTCAGCAGTAATGACCAGCTCAACATCACACTCTCCAAATGTGGCCTGGCCATGCTGAGTAACCTGGGCACGGTAAGAAAAAGGCTGGGATCATTTCAATAGGAAAACACCTGTCCAAGGCTGGTGTAATTATGTTTATGGTCTTGTCTTTTCCCAGGCATTTGCAGAGGCAGCCAAACAGACATCTGAGTGTTTCCAGAAGGATGAAGCTCCATTTGTGGTCAAAAACCGCCTGGGCCTGCCAGTGTCTGTTCGCCACAGTGAGATGTTTAGGCCCACTGAACAAAAGAGCAACAACACAGAGCAGCACACTGTTGAATTACAGGATGGGGAAACAGTTGGCATGGACTATTCAGTCACAACAGACTCTGATCAGTTCTCAGCTATGATTTCCTTAAGTGGAAAGGACTACTGCATACAACCTAGTAAGTTCCTCTGCATATATATGTACACTACACAGGCAGCAGGTGATGTTTGACCTCTTATTAAACTAGTTCATGAAGTAATTGAGCTTGTATTCTGAAATAATTTTCTAACCTGTATATGTTTAGGAAATAACAGTTCATCACCACCTCCTCCTCTCTACTTGAACATGCTCACACACACACTTATATTCTTCTATTATTCTCAATGTCCTCCTGAGACCAGGCAATGCATTTTTGTCCTATGTAAGAGAACAAGAGTTTTAGAGCTTTACTTTAAAAAGAAAAAAAAACACTCTCAACTGCAAAGGACATTAAAAAAACAAAATAAAGGAAACTGTTGCATCATGCTGTTTCCAATCAAGGCAATTATTTAATGTAAAAATAATAATAATAATAATAATAAGCTTTTACTTTCTTTGGTCTCAGGAGGATGCAACAATATGCTGAGTTAGACAGGTATTAGGTGTGAGTTTTTGGATAATGTTGAAGTGGGTCTTAAGAAATAGTCATTTCCATCTAAGAAATAGGTGTATTAGTCTGTATTTTTGAGTATTCTTTGGACATTCATACAGAGAATTCAGAAAATGTATCTCATTACATTTATTATTGCAATTTGCAACACATGACCCCTGTTTACATTCGGCGCAGATAGACACACAGATGCTCCCCAACAGACCTGCAGGCTCCAAAGACTGGCCTAGATTTCCAGTTTGATAGAGCTGTATACCTGCTTGTAAACATTATATAAAAAGATTGGAGGAGGATTCTAGATATGTACAAAATGTTTAAAAAAAAAAAAAGTGTACCTTTTTTAAGAATGTGTTCAATTAATGGAATGTCTACGACTAGTGGAAAACTTCAATTTTTACTTGGGTTATGCAAAACTATATCTGTATGTGAATTATAGGGGAAGATTTTTTTTCCCCCAGTCTGTATAAGCATCTTATTGGGATTTTTGTGTTTTTTAGAATTAGGGCAATTTTGTGCATGTAAATGTAGTTACTGTGTCTTTTTTGGGGTTTTTTTTGGTGAAACTGCCTCAACACTGCTCTTTTTTTCCACTTCCTCTAGCTCCAGTTGGTCACACCTCAGCCAGTGTGATTCCCCTGATCAAAGTGGGCAGAGGAATGTATAGTGTAATGCACAAAGAGTCAGGAGTCACACGTTTCCTAGTCTGTCAGATTTACTCTGTAGAGGGCAGCAAGTACATCAAGATCCGCTCTCCTTTTCAGGTACATATCTGACATGATTACTCAGTTTTTTTTTATGCATTTCCACATATTTTATGTCATGAATTACACTGTAAATATTACATACTTTCAAAGGTACGTTCTTCACCGTCCATAGTCAAATGACGTGTAATAGTACGCACCTGACTCACTTTTTTCACACCCTTTAACCTTCCGATGTTTTGTTTTCACTTTCATTATACAGATCATCAATCATTTTTCGATCCCATTCAAAGTTTTTGAGGGATCAGCATGTCTGGGTACAGCTTTCCCCACTGAGGAGTACTGTGTGCCATTGGACTCATACAGGTAAGGGGAAGGACACAATGAAGTATACATAACAGGTACACACAATTCATGTGTGTAAAACACACACACACAAGCACATTTTCTTAATCCCACACTCATAGTACACGCTTCCACTCTCTGCTTCTACCATCAGGTCAGAGCTGAGCCTTCAGCCAGTGACAGATGTAGATGGCGACGATCAGGGCGAGCAGTTTGAGTGTTCTGAGGGCTTCAGTTACGAAGACATCAGCAACCAGCAGCCTGAGAAACACATCCAGCAGACGTGCCGTCGCTGTGGAGATGAGGGCGGTGTGATGACGGTCAATATTGTACCATTAAAAGACGCTGTGACATTCAAACACACAGGAGGCGCTGGAGAGAACTTCGATGTACCTTTTGTGCTTCACCTATGGCCTTCCATTCTGCTGCGAAACTTGCTGCCATACCCCATCACCTACAAGTTAAAGGTAGATTTAAAGGTTTATGGGATTTTCTAGATTGGAAATGGGCGTATTTCAACACACACCATGTATGATTGCTGTTCACAATGATGTTTTCAAGTAATGATTAGTCTTATTGTAGGTTATTAGTCTTTTTTTTTTTTTTTTTTTTTTTTTTTTAAACTGATTTAGAATTTTCACTATTTGCAGTTATGTAATCCTTATAATGGGAAATGTGCAAATGCTTAAATGAAGTCACAGCAATAGATATTATACTGGGATTAAATGAGGACACGCTTTCTTTTAAACAATGTATTTACTTTCCTAATGCTCTTTTGTCCTTTTTTTGTTGTGGGTCAACAGGACAGTGGAGATTCTCCTCCCAAAGCCACTTTAGACCCAGGTCATTCTGCTCAGCTTCACACTGCAGTCATGAACCAGTCCAGTCTCGACCTCTGTTTGATTAACTACTTGGCTCAGGATTGGTCCTCAGAACTCAGGTGGGTCTTCAGCCTCTTTCTTAATGACTGGCTGTGATATTTATGTGCATCTCACTTTAGCATGAGTATGTTTGTTCTTTATGTTATTACAGTTTTTGACATGGATTTGACTGAAATACTTGTCAAATACTTTAAAGCGAATGTATTTGTTTTTGTCTTTTTTGGTGTTCTTATACCATCTCACTAAATCATGATACATTTCATTGGTTAAGTACCTTGTGAAAATATCACATTATTTAAGATTTTAACATTTTGTATCTGGGTTTAATGGAAGAAGCAAAAGTTGTGTTGAGTCATCAAAGTATACATTACATCCAATCATAATTTGTTGAATATTGTTAGCTATATATCTGCAGCTATGTATTTGTTATTCATTTATTATTAACTCTGAGATACAGGTATATTTCATTTTAACAGATGTGACAACAAATTCTACTGTGATTTATGTTTGAATATTAATCAAAATAAAATATGTATATTAATTGTAAATCTCACATATAAAATATAAAATCACTCACTTCCTGCAGTTACATCCCCTGTAAATTAACAAAGTGTCCCATCCTGCAGGCTCCGCAGCGACCAGGATGAGATCACCTTTATCGTGTTTCAGTCTCTCCGAGAAGATGAAGACGTTAATGAAGGAGAAGAAAGAAAGAGGGCGGAGTTGGATATAGCGGTTCATGTTAAGTACGACCAGGGGCAGACCGTTGTTGCTATCCATTCACCATATTGGATGATTAATAAGACTGGCAGGTTGCTCCAGTACAAGGCAGATGATATTCACCGTAAACACCCCATGGACTATGACATGCCACTGCTCTTCTCCTTCAAACCTCGCTACTTCCTGCGAAACAATAAGGTAATTCAACTTTTATTTATAGAGGACATTTCATGTACAAGGCAGACCCAATGTGCTTCATAACAGGTAATAAAAAACAATAAAATAAAAACAGGCATATTTATTATTTAGTTGGATATGAAAACAAGTAACAGTCAAATGTAGAAGAAGGGAATGGATTAATGTCCTGGGCATCCCCCATCCTTAGACCCGCCTTCTTGGCAAAGTAAAACTCCAAAAACCCAGTGGGAGAAGAGAAATCTTGGGGGTGACCACAGTGAAAGAAAGATCCACTCCCATGGGCGGGCAGGCTATAGATGAAACCCGGACTGATGGATGTCCATTTGTGGATGTAGTTCCAGTTTGTAAAGATGCAGTAGGATGGCAGACCATGAGGGGGTCCATGTAGTCAGATGAGACAGGTGAGGGTGAGGAGGTCCATTCAGACAGGTAAGGGTGGGGGAGGAAGTCTGGGGTCACAGGTTAGGACAGAACACAGATGAGTCACCTCAGACCCTGTTGTCATTGGGCTCCAGGCAGGTACAACTGAAACTGTAGTGGAGTGGGGAAAAGGGACACCAGGTTAGTATTGATGAAAAGACTAAGTAAACTATATATTGGAAATTATTTTCCTTTAAGATAAGACAAAAATTTGGAGCATAACAGTCTCACACTTGTTTTACATTTAATTTTACACTGAAATTATTATATTGAAAAATTCTTCTGAAGAGTAATTTGATCAAAGAATGAAGTTTTTTCTGCCATTTCTCTTATTCTGATTTTCAGGTCCGTCTTATGATCTCGGATAGTGAACTGTCAGATGACTTTTCGCTGGATACAGTTGGGAGCCATGGTGATGTCAAATGTAAAGGCAGATTCAAAGATTACCTGGTATGTCTTGTTTTTTTTCTACAGAAACTTAACTTTGAGAAAGGGCATCATGTTTACACTCTATTTGTGTGGCATCTCTCTCTGATTTCAGGTCGGTGTGAAGATTGACACAAGCAGCTTCAGCCTAACCCGCATTGTGACCTTTGTTCCATTTTACACACTGGTCAACAGAACCAAGCACATCGTCTTCATATGTGAGGAAGGACTGGAGAACTGGACTGAAGCTAAACCTGAGGAGGTCAGAACAACCCCAAAGCTGTCGGCATCAATGCTTCCACAAAAGAGTAAAATAGGACTTATACTGTAAATTACATTGTTATCTCTTAAAATGCTCATCATTGTCATTTGTAAATAATATGAATAAGGGATTTTACTATCTGAAAAGGTTTAAAGCTGATTTTTCAAATGGGAAACGAATGTATGTGTTGCTTATATTAATAAGCAACTACAACCATTAACTTAATTATTAATATTCTTGAGGCTTTGGCTTCACCAATATTGAATAATTTCCTGAGTAATCTCTTTGAATGACCTCTTCCTATCATTGAAAGCTTTGTATTTCTCCCACATGTAGTCTGCAATTCCCTTCTGGCCTGAAAATGACACCAAGAAGCTAACGATTAAGGTGGAAGGTTTATCACCTCCTCGGACCATTGACTTCACTCGTCCAGAAAACTGCTTATTGCTGCATCTGGACAACTCTGTGAGTACCCACACAGAAAGAAATAGTTGTCCTGGGATGTGTAGTTATAGAGTACTGTCACGAATTATAGAGCACTTGGTGTTCAGATTTCTGTTGTTCTCTTTGCAGGTGGGTGGGATCATTGTTGATGTGAATCTGTCAGAACATTCTGCCACAATCCGATTTTCTGAGTACCACGACGGCGCTGCCCCTTTCCTCATCATCAACCACACCAAAGACCAAAATGTGCTTTTCCATCAGAGGTAAGAGAACAGAAGCACTAAGATTAGAATGAAATAAATGAAAACCTGAAACAAACAGGTTTGTGTCTTGATCAGTGCAGGCAAGTTACATAGAATTAGGAAGCAGCAAGAAAAAGGACACAGGATAGAAGGTTTAATATTAAACTCAGCATATTTCCCTGCCATCAAGCATTTAACTATGGTCAATACTGAAATAATTTAGGAAAAGTAAAGTAGGTGCAGCAAATAAATGAATTGAATGTGACAGAGGTGAGTGCATAAATGCAGAAACTGAAAATGAATGAAGGGACTTGCACTGTTGCAACTTATATATAAAGTATATAAAAGCTGCCTGTAGAAAATTACAGGATCTGTAGTGTTGGTTAAAGATGCTACTCTACTAAAATGTAATAATGTTTTATTTTTATATATTTAAGGTGCGAATTGTTTTTAAATGTGCTTCATGAACGTCTCTTCTCTTGTTGCAGCTACTTATGAAGTTTAATGCAGTGTTTGTTGCCATTTGTTGCTGATGGCATTGTATGTTTTTGTGTTGTGGGTCATGCAGCATCGAGAAAGAGACCACGTGGGTGGCTGACGAGTTGCTCGACCTATCCTTCTCAGACGAGGAGGACAGGTAGAAAAATATGAAAAGAGGAAACTCTTGAGACACAAACTGCACTCAAAAAGAGAAAGACAGAAAATAAGAACAAATGGGAAACTTGAAGGAGCTGCATTGATTGTTTCTGATTTTTTTGTGTTTCCAAAATGAACTTGCTGCTAAATTCCTGAATTTCTTCCAAACACAGCCTCTGTTGTAAATGAGCTATATGTAATAGTTTTACTTTCAAGTATTAAAAAAAAAATCATTAGACTGCTTAGAATGAAGATTTCTGAAGTTATGCCAAAAACGTCATCATATTGTAGGGATATGAAATGAATATATTCATATTTATGGTGTGGTAGATTTATGTGACCACTAATAGTAGTGAGTGACTCTGGTAATCACCTATGATGATAAAATGACACTTTGACCACCAGAATGGAGGAGAACTGCTAAGAACCGGCTTTGAAAGTCAAAGAAACTGACAAAGTGATAAAAGAAGCAAACAATGCAGCCATTTCATTTTAGAGTCTTGTGAAATTGAGTGCAGAGCGTGGTCAGATCAAGAGCACAGGTAACCATAAGTAGAAGAAGACTGCTTCAGCTCTGACTTTGATTTGTCTGTCTAATCTGCTTCTCACTGCCAATGAGAAATAAATATGGACATTAACAAATAATAAATCATAGATATATTATTATTATATTTTATTATTTATATTATATATAATATTATATATTTATATTATTATATATAAAATGATTTTAATAGTCAAATTCACTCTGCTCAGTATGTTAAAACTATTCACTTCTACTGCTTTTATTTATGAGCATCAGTGTAAAATGTCATTGGGTCAAAGTAACAGAAGCAGGTTAGCTCTTAAGTCATTTCTTATTTATGGTTGTGTTTCTTTCAAATGTTAAGTCATCTTTGCCTCTAGAAATACTAGTTTTGACTGCTGCTGGATGGGATTCTGACAGTGGAATCACACCTCCTGCTTCTTAATAGTTCTGTTGCCTTAACTAGTATTTTTTTTTCCATCTGTACCCATAGATTAAAGCTTCCTCTCTGTCATTTTCTTATGTCTGCTTTGTCTCATTCAAACTGAGGCAAGCACCAGTGTGGATGTGCATATTTGGACCTCGTGTCTCTGGTTTAAAGAAAAGTATTGGGGACGTTTGGGGATGTTTTGCTGTTTTAATGCCAGTACGCTGTCATCTTCCTGCCTGTTTATGGGGAGTGTTTGAGTTCTCTTGGGGATGTCAGGTTCTTTGGATTTGGTTTGTTGTGACGGTACATTCTTGGTGGCTGGGCTTTGTTATATTGTCCCCTGTTTTACCGTTACAGTCCTTCATTATTCCTCTCATCTCAGATTAATGGATCTCTCTTCATGGATTTTAGTTGTCGTAAGGTGCATTTCTTGATATATTTTCTGTGTGTCTGGGTTGGCTCCTTATTCCTGCAGTTCTCAGAAGGAGGCGGAGCAGGAGGAGCTTGAGGCTGGGAAAGCTGTATACTACACCTGGACCGAACCTACTGGGTCCAGAGAACTGTGCTGGAGGTGTGGCTGTTACAGTGGGAAGTTGAAGAGTGAGGAGGTACTGTATCTGCCTCATGACACATGCTTGACAAATAATATATTATTCAGTTTTTTGGTTCACTATTATAAATTAACTACTTAAAGGGGTCATATTTTTTAAGCCCCCTTTTAGTAGTCTTTGGTACATTTATTTGTGTATTTGGGGACCTTAACAGTTTATTCATCTATCCATCCATCCATCCATCCATCCATTTTCAACCGCTTAGTACCTTTCGGGGTCGCGGGGGGGCTGCAGCCTATCTCAGCAACTACGAGCAGAAGGCGGGGTACACCCTGGATGAGCCGCCAGTTCATCGCAGCAGTTTATTCATTCATTTTCTGAACCTGCTTTAGCCTCACTAGGGTCACTGGGGTCGCGTACTGTAGAGCCTATCCCAGCTACTTGAGGGTGAAGGCGGGGTACACCCTGGACATGTCACCGGTTCATCACAGGGCAGAACACATAGAGACATACAATCACTCTCACATTCACACCTATGGGCAATTTTGATTAACTATTAAACCTATCAGTGCAAGTGCTTGGATGGTGGGAGGAAGCTGGAGTCCCCAGAGAAAAGCTACGCAGTTTGAATTTGTACCCTCCAGGTGCTGCAAAGCTATCTTTATATTCATTCCAGCAAAAAAAAAATGAGTTGGATTCTAATGCTCATTGTAATTCCTTCTTAATTTGTTATGTTTACAAGTAGTTATGTCATGACATTTGCACAAATAGGTCAAGACTTCCCATGAATATTTCTCTGGGTTCGACATAATTGTTTGTCAGCAGCAGCAGTTCTAGTAAAAGCCGAAAATATGTCCAAATTCTGAGCTGTTCACCTAAAATGTTCAGTTGTATTAACAAGCATGAGTGACTGAACAGGACAAAGCAACTCAGTCAACAATCTGGAAGGGGGTGGGGTCATGTGCATTTAAAGGGCCAGCACTCAAAATTACCCTTTTTTGTGTCATTACTCAAAAATTGGGGTTGAACATGGACCTGTTGAGTTTAATTAATGAAGAATTCAGACCAAGGCATGGAATTTACAGTTTATGTAGACCACAGGGAAATGTTTTAAAATACATATTTCCATTAAAAA